>WYDF02263486.1:15223-32934 GCA_009867245.2 Adranes taylori
AATACAACATTATAATCAAAGAAAACAATATGCTACATCTTCACATGTCTATCGCTACTTGCTGACACTGATCACTGATACGCGAGAATCGTATATCCTTGCGTCGTGCGCCTTCGCGTCATTTTTCTTAAGTCACTTGTACGTACATATATTCTTCGGTGCGCAAACCAGTGTTTCCAAACTAAACCCAATGAAATCACGATTCTTCGTCGACAATATCTTTAAATCAACTACTAACTTAGATTCTTGATCACTTCTCCTTCTTTCCTTCTCCTTAAGTGCCTACTGCCACTCCTTCTTTTTTCTAGTTTTTCAACCGATGACTACCGCATTCTCCATTCATGGTTGTTGATTTTCCCTTCTCTCTTCACGCGCCCTTCATCGCGCGCTCTCTCTCTCTCTCTCTCTAGTTCTTCCCCAACCATGCCTTCATATACACAATTTTTTTTCCTTTTTGGTTGTTGAAGGTAAATTTATATACGGACACAACTCATAGAGGATAAGCTGCCTATGAGGATGGCAACGCTATGCTTCTCCTCCCACATTACTCCACCCTAAGATTCAGGCAGGCCTGAACATTGCTGACTCATTAAATCTACCGGAATTACGGTTCCACCACTTTACCCCTTCAAGTATTGTGGACCCGCGTTAGCATTACTCAGAATAGTCATACTTGGACGCTAGATCCTACTATATTTTCCTTTCCTAGTTCCGTTATGATCATCCGACCAGCACACAAACAGGGCAAACCGCATCACACACAAACTGGGTGTGCTCAGCGTCATCAACAAACCCCCCTGCAGTGCTGGTACTCTCCCGTTCCAAATTTCTCGATGCGGCCAAGATATGATGCAATCATTGGTTGAGTAATCCAATAATCAACTTCGTCGTGTTTCTTCTCAACGCAGTTTTTTAGACACGGAATTAACCGCTAGGTCTATCTACCGTTCTCAGACGTATGCCATATCTGCTGACATTTGTTCACATCATTGAGTTTCTTAATTCTTTCAGCACCTGCAGGGAGTTAGCATCACACAGCCTCCCTCTCTCCTCAGCCACCAGATATACCGGAGGTTTTCCCGCAATCACACGCAGCGCTTCTGTTGATACGATTCTTTAGGCGCACGCCACTTCCCTCAGCACAATCCTTTGGACTTTCGCTAAGCTCCACACTAGTTTCACACGATACCGGAGCTGCTTACAAAACTATTGATTCTGCCGTCGCATAGAGCACCTTCCTTCTTGCCGCATTCGGTCCGCCTGTCTTTGGCATGATTCTGGAAAGTCTAGTTAGCATCTCTGTTGCTTTTGTCACAACATTACGTATGTGCACGAGCGGTAAATTTCCACTCCCTGTCCAGTGTCACGCCCAGGTATCTAAGTCTGTTTTCGAATTTCATCTGACAGCCTTTGATGTATGGAACTCCGACGCTCTCCTTTGTCCAGTCAGCATAATCGCCTACGTCTTGTGAGGGGCAATGTTCAACTCAGCCTCTCTTAGTCACCCTGCAATTAGCTCAAGAAACCTATTAAGCTCTTGCTGCAACGCAAGCTCGTTCGTATCCCTGCCTATTGCAGCCAAATCGTCTGCAAAGACAATTGTCTGCACCCTCTCCGACAGCGCAACAGTGAACAAGCCATCGTACATAAGGTTCCATAGTGTTGAGCCCATGACTGAACCATGTGAAACCTCACACTAGAGCCGGCGCACATCCCGCATCCCCTTTTTAATTTATGTTATTGACCTGTCATTGAGGCAACTAGCTATCATCCTACCTAGGTATGATGATAGCTATTCTCTAGGTAGAACGGAGGTTTTTTCTCTCAGCGCCTGTATTATCCTGGACCAATAAGCCATGTTAAAGGCATTCTGGATATGTATCGTCACCATAACACAATGGCGTCGTGTCGTCCAAGTACCCCCATTCGCTTCGTTAGCCTACTAATAGCAGGACGTTCACCATGGATGGACCTTTCCTAGTCTTCCTCTAGATGCTTGTGCAGCCTACCCAAGACCATACGCGCCAGCAGCTTGGCTATCACTGATATACGGCATATTGGTTTCTAGGATCTCGAATCCTTGAGTGGTCGCCCCCCCCCCTTAGGAATCAATACAACCTTCGCCTCTTTCCATATTTTCGGAAAGTTGCCTTACACCAAACATTTATTAAAAGTTTTTAGCAAAAACCCCGGCTGTACTTTACCATTGCCTTTGCCTCATATACACCAATCAAACCTTTTCATTTCCAACTCTCAGACTCCTCACTACTTGTTTCATTCTCTTTTGTATTCCTCATTCCTCGCTCTTTACCCCTAATATCATTGTCAGTAGTGCCCGAACCCTTCAACATGCTTTTTATCGTCATAATTTCCATTTTTTTCTTCCCACGATCGAAATTTTACTAAAATTGGACTACTTCTAACATCCTGTATTATTCTCCCTAATCTGTATATTTCTTGTACTTCTATCCTACAATTTAGTCTTCTCGACACCTCATTCTTTATCACTTCCATTTCCTCTTCCATCTTTCTCATTCAAATTAGAATATTTCGTTGCCTTTCCTCCTTCTGTGTCTCCCACTTTATATTTTCAAGTTTCTTAATCCGCTCTTCCATTACACATTTTTCTTTATTCTATTTTTCCTCCTTTTCTTTTATCTCATTTCTTTCTTATATCCTCATTCTTTTTTCCTCATATCCTTTATTTCCATCTGACGTGAGGTAGTTTCACATTGCGGGTGTGATAGTTTAATCGCATCAAATATGGTTGCAATTGGTTGAAGTAGTAGTTTTACTTCTCCAGTAGTGACGTCACTTCCGGTGAATCGATTTTTCCCAAAATCTACAAGATTTGTCTCCAGGTAGCTCTAAAAACGTGTGGCAAATTTCATTATAAGCAGTCATACCGATTCGACTCATACCGCTTAGTTATCATGTTCACTGACTCACTGACCCAAAAACCTGTTAAAATGGCCACAGCCGAATGTGAAGTGATGATCTATTGAAATTGAGGAATGTGAAATTTTGCATGATTGCAATATTTCCCTTCTCTTCCTAGATCTCGAATGTGGATGGGAAGTAATAAAATGAGAAATGAAATGAATGAATAGTATCTACGAGCTTAACTTTTCTAAACACTAGACATTCCATTTATGATAGTCACTCTTAGTCATATGAGCAAACAAAGAGGAAAGAAAAAGACGGGGAAGAAATTGGATGTTAAGTAAGGTTCGAGAAACATTGAGGCAGATAAGAATGGAGGAAAAAATTGGGATTACTATGAGGTAGTAAGAAGAGAATGATTAAACAAGTGAAAAAATATAAAGTAACAATGGAGATGGAAGAAAGTGAGAAATAATTAGGAAAAAAAAGAGGAAGACCTATGGAAATGGCTAAAAAGGTTTAGTGGGGAAGAAAAACTTGAATACAATCAAAGTACATGATTCGAAAGATCAAATGTAGAAATACTAAAAGCATTAGGGAGATTGAAGAAGAGGAGTGATGTGGATATGGAAAACGTGATTAAAGATGATTTTAATGAAATCCGCTAATGGAAGAGCTAATGGAAGTGATAAATAGAATAAAAATAGAGAGCACGAGCGAATTGAATGGGATGTCAGTAGAAGTGTTAAAGTGCATGAACGAAAAAGTGATACAAACATTAACGAAATAGTTGAACGAAGTATGGATGGGAAGAGAGGAATGGTGGCAAGGAGAAATAGTACCAGTATATAAAAGGGGGGATAAGACAGTAACAGATTAGGGAGTGAGCATAAACTTCTTTTCATAATCTCTTTTGTCTATCCATACTGTTCCACCATATTTCCCTTAACCTTTCTTTACACCTAAAGGTCTCATTTTTGTTTCATATACATATTCCTTTACCCAAAAATTCCATTTTATTTAAAGTGGGTTAATAGAAGGCATTGCGTTTGCGTTATTATAAATAGTCTAAAGCGTTTTGCGGCATGCCCGAAATGCAAAATACACATAATGATAAATGAAGAATAAATATCTGAACAACCTGACAACAGCGCAACAGTTTTAAGTGATATTTAGTTGAAATGTATACGTACGAATTGGGACTTGGCAAATTGCATTTCAAGATTTCTGCATAGATGATTATTTTTGCTTGCTTAAAATAGTGTAAGATGTCGCTACATGAATTACGTACAAAACGCTAAATCTGCTTAAACCATAGCGTAATAGATGTCGCTAGTTAAGCTAATAATAATTATTATTAAATACTAGTAGATATGCAACTATTAATTAATTAATTCGTGTATGATGTTTGGTCGGTATTTATAATAAAAGGCTTTTATGACAGGTTAAAATTAAATTTGAGTAAGAAAAATTAAATCTTTTAAGTGTAACAAATTATAAAGCATGCAAAGACGTTCTGGATGTTTTAAAACGCTTGTGTGCGTTTTATAATTATCTACAAGAATATAATTATTCGCGTTTATTAATTGTGAATTACTGACAAAGCAAGGTGGATCTTTCGTTTATTAAATTTTAATCATTTCAAATGCTAAACGCTTTTAAGTATGTTTTAAAGTGCGTATGTATAATTGAATTAATAATGCTAAGAGAAGCATTGAAGAATTTTAAGAATACTGCAGGGTTATAAATTAAGTCCTTAACAATCAAATAGTTTAATTGGTGACCAATGATAGGAATTTGGAGGCCCGATGCATATTTATAATTTGGAGTTCTTCATTTGTAACGCCCGATAAGAGTCTAGGAAAATTTAAAAGTCTTCAAAAATGTGTCATTTGAAAAAGCAAACAGTGCGAGTACATAATTTACCTACTTCATGCTTTTAAGAAAGAACACTAAAGCTTATAACCTTTAGAAATATTTCTTCTAGTCTTTTATATCAAAGACAGAACATTTTTTAATGCCATGTTATATTTTTTGCCATGTGTTGAGTGATGACCAGCCTGTCCTTGTAAGTCGTGGAGCGAAGACGATTTTTAATTAGGCCGAGCTTACTCAAATTTTGTTCAACGGGAAATAGTCAAAATGAGCAAGACTAGAGGCAGATGTGCGGAAAATGATGTCTAAACCTTCTTTTCCTCCTTGTTTATGAAAGCATGATGGTTTGTTTAATCTATTTTGATCCCACTTATTTTATTCAGATATTCACTCTATTTTATTGGACGGTTGCTTATGGTGGTTGTTTCGCTATCGCTTTTCGTTTCTGATCTATTGTTTGTTACTAAAGACACATGTTCTTTCCAGAATTCTATATATGCGCGAAGGCATCTTCCCATGTGGAGTTGCTGGTCTTCCACCGGGCGCTTCCCCAGGTCGCGGATAGAGCAACACTCGTTAGATATAACGCGTACTTGGAAAATCAAAAATCAGGGGCGAACCAAAAACTAGCACCGCTACCTTGGGGATTGACAACGACTTTGAAGGCGGATGAGATGAGTGAGACGCCCAACGACAGAAAAGGCGGAAGACCCATCCTCGCACCTGTTCCCCTGCAGGTTGTAGGGGTACCCTGAAATGCTTATGGATCCAAGCCTTTGGGTAAATTCATTCTTGATGCGGTCTTTCACATACTTAAGAGCAGATATAGGTAACGCCAGCTAACATATATGCGGCTGACGCAACACATATTAAACATAGGTATAATGTGTGTTATCACAACACTACACAATACAGCAAAGCAAGCGACAGTGTAAGCGCCTTCGTATGTTTTATTATTTACAAATAACAAATGCGTTTAAGTTTATTAATAGTTTAATCCAGTCTAGGGTTTTTGAAATTGGTCTGTTTAATGTATTAATTACGAAGGATTATATAATTTATAGATACTTTTAACTTCTCAGTAACATGCATTGTTACATCGTATTACTGTCTATCAATATTATTAAATTTATTGTAATTATTTCCTTTTTATTTTAAGGTAAATCTCACAAGAATAAATATAATGTTATAATGCGATGGGGATTATATCTTCTATCTATATTACGTAATTAAGATAACGGTGTGGATATGATATAATTGTGATCATAAACGTGATTGATGTACTTAACGGAAACAGTGCGAGGGGTGCTATCGGACGCAACGAGCCAACTAAGAAACAAGGACTAGATTAATATGTAACAACGAAATACAACTGTTCTGGGTGGTGGCCTCCCTGAGAGCGTCCGAATGCCACGGATACGTGCGAATTCGTATATTCGTGCGGATACGTAGAGGCTTTTCCTACGTGGAATTGCCCAGGTCACCCTGTCCCTACAAGGGCGGCAACATGGTAACCTGCGCGGCCGCTGTTAAGGGTTATACGTGTTATAAGTCCCCAGAGCGTATGTTGTGGCAACGTCAAGTGGTTGAATTCGACCTCAAAGGGAAGTTCTGCTTAGAACTCTAGCGAAAGCACTCATACGAATAACGCGCGAGGTTGACTTAATCTGTGAACGCAATTATTTGTTTCAAACCTATTTTATGGTCAAATATGTTCGATTGGATTAATTGGGACGATAATCGGTAAGTTTAAAATTTATAATTTATGTTAAATTTTGCTATCATTTAAGTAGTACGTAGAAAACAAAAATTACATCTTTAGTACAACCTGGCCTTACATAAATAGTTCGTCTGTTCGACAGCTATTCTTTAAAAATCCTGTATGGCTACAGACAGAACATTTCTAGTATGGGATTTTTAAATGACAGCTGTCAAACACACAAACTATTTTTTATAGGCTCTAGAAATGACAGCGTGACGTCATAGAGTACCTTTAGATCGAGTTGAGATAATGTATTATAAGGGACGAGAGACGGGTCTAATTCGCGATTTCCTACAACTTTTGTGTTCTTGGTACGAAGATCGAATATGTAATTTAATAAATGTTTTTACTGCACATAAATATCTGTGAGTAATTTTTTATACTCGGCCAATTCGAAGTTTTACGTGTACATTTACGGTATTTTTAAAACGTGTTCGCTAAAAACTGCGAATTTGTTCACAAAATCCAAAATGCGCCTGGTGAATGCTGTTTTTTTTTGTGTATCTTTTTTTCCCATCTTTATCACTACATTGTGGCCATGATTGGAGAGCCTTTATCATTCAGGGAGCTGTGAAACTGCCCTGATGATGAGTTGTATGTAACTATTGCTATTCCATGCTTTCCGAAATTCTGCGGATGTCTTCTTTTGTCTGGCTTCTCAAACTCTGAATGATATTCTCCCTATTTATTACTGCCATTCCTACGACATTTTTTGCCAGCAGTGCTGCTGTTGTCTCTGAGTTTCTGATAAACCATGTGCGTCTAGTGCATTTCTGCAAAATTTGTTGTCAGCTATCTTGCATCTTTCTTGTGCTTTTTCATATCCATTGATCCATATTTCATTCCCGTACAACAACTGAGGCTTCAATATCGCATTCATAATAGTTCTTCTCGCTCTCAGTGAAAGCTTTGTATCGTACTTTAGGATTGAGTAGATTTTGTGTGCTGACTGCAGTGCTATGTTCTCCTTTCTCTTTACGTGTTGAGAAAATTTTATCTAATTGTTAAAAGTGACTTCTAGTACCTACCTAGAAGTCACCTACTTAGAGGCCTGCTTCTTTGCGATACTTTTCTTTTCCATGAAGTTCTAGGCATTTTTCTGGCTTGTTTCTTGCTATCTTTGGATTTCGAAATTTTTGTAAATTCTAACGGAAAAATTTTCGCCCACATCTTGAATTCCAATCGTTCATGCCAAACTTGATCGTACGCTTATTCGAGCAATGGCATGTAGACTGTTAATTCCCGTCTTCTTGTTTCCCTTATGATGGTTTCCAAATTTGCCGCTTGGTGGATGGCTTCCAATTTTTCCCTAAATCCTAAATGCTTTTTTGGGATTATATTGGTATCTTCGGCGAAAGTTTGGACTCTGTTTTTGTGTAAGCATTCAGCCACTTTTGATAAGCCATTTAGAAGGCTTATCGGTTTCCTGTTTTTTGGAATAAGCTGATTCTAGTCTTTTTTTGGAATTGTTGTTATTATTGCGTTTTTCCATTGTTGTGGGTAATGACTGAAAATTAACATTGGATTTAAGCTCCCGGAGTCTTCGTTGGATTTAAATTTTAGATTATGTTTGTATTTCTGTGTTTGTCACCTCTTCGTATTCTGTGAATACCGAGCAACATAGCAGCAATTTCGATGTTTCTGTGGCCGATTTTATTTCAATTTTTGTATTGCTCTGGAAGTGGTTAGCAATTTCTTCTGCTTTTTGTTTGGCATCGTATATGTATGACCCATCTGCGTTTTGAACTGGATTATTGAATGCGAATTTTCTGCGCAGTTCGTTTATTCTTGCAATCATTGCTTTTTCCTGTGAATTTAATTTCCATGGATTTTCGTGTTTGACTGGCTTAGAGTTTTCCTTTATTTTTTCTTTGATGGTATTTGTGAGGTTTTCCACTGCCTCGTCTATTACCTCTGGTGTTTGGATATTTTCATTAAATGTCTGAAAGCTTGTAGAAAGCTTGTATATGGTATCAACTTTAATATATATTTTTTTAATTTTAGGAAAATGAATATGTCTGTGACATCTCCTCCATTTTTCTAGGGTTGGATGGCAATGAGGTGGGATTGTTTGGTTCTATGACATGTATCTAATTTAGTTGGCTGCCTTGTTTGTCAGCCTGCTGCCCCAAGATAGATGTTTTGATTTGAGATCACCGTCTGCTATTGTTTCTCCATGCTTGAAGATTTCGACAATGTCTTGTGTTATTGCTATCATCATGAGCTTTTGGTACAAACACCAATTTTTCCCCTCCTGTGCTCTTTCCAGTCCTGAGCTTAATGTCTCGTGAGCGCTGCTATATTTAGATTTTGTCAGTACTGCGCTACCTACCCCTGGGCTGATCAGGCGATCAGTTTTGCATGTCTAGAAGCCTGGAATTGACACTCTGTCTCCTGGGGATAACCGTGATTCACTAATTAGCATAATACTAATGTGCTTTTCCTCCAAAAAGGTTTTTAATTCTGACTTATTCTTATTTTTGCGTTATAATCCATAGGCGGTTTTTATGCTATTAATTATTTGTGGAATCATACCGGATATTATTTGTTTAATCGTGTTTTCTACATCCAAATTGCTATTTTGTGATGCCATATTGTTTGCCCGTTGGGTTATTTTATATGCAATTATCTGGCAAGAAGATTTCTGGTGTGTTGCCGATGGACAGTGATGGGTTACATGAGAGTAGCTTCTGCTAGAAAACCATAGGAAGTTTAGAACTCCGACTGATAGAAAAATTTCTTTAATCCGTTGAGATTTTTAAGGATCAATGTTGCATTATTTGGTTGGCGAAAATTTACGAAAGCATAAGTAGCCCCTCTCATCAGAGTAAAGAGCAAGCGAAGAATTCTTAAAGGGCTATTCCCTTCAAATGTAGAAACAGCCAATGAGAGAAGACTATCAATCGCTCGCAAACACAAAGCGTGAGAATCATAACTTGTTGAGAATACGAGAATAATATACTTGTTGGTTATGTGAAAGCAACGTTTAAGTTTCCGTACTGAATGGCTCAAGTACTTCCCAAAATTTTGGATTACTTAAGTCTAGAAATCGCGGGCGTTATTAAATGAAACTATCATCAATACGTTCAAATTTAAAGAATCAATTTATTTATAAAACCTCAATCTAGATATTTGAAACTAGATCTTATCCAATTATAAACAAAGTAATAATTTGTGCATCTATTAGCATTCAAACATTGGACTTTGTCGAACAATTAGGTACTTACGCTGATGCATTTTTCGTATTGAATTAGTTTATCAAAGTAAATGTAATGCAACGTAATGTGATATTGTTTTGATAGGAATACATATACGAGGGATATACGAAATTTCGGGATGTGGCACCACTGTGCTTAAGTAATTATTAACCAGTAAAGCGTCATGAAGTTCGATCTGTCAGTTGTCAAACAAAAGTGACAGATTGTAGATATATCAAACCGTTTCGTCACTGCCAATTTTCAAAATTATTTAGAATTCAATAAAAATGGATTTAAATAGAGAACATTTTCGTTTAAAAAAAAAGTGAAAAGGAGTGCATCGAAAATTTGAAAATTGCCTTTGGTGAAGAGGCACCTTCAGGGACAACTGTCTTTCGATGGTAGCAAGAGCTTAAATCTGGCCGCAGTTATATTAGTGATGAATTTTGTAAAGGTCGACCAATGACATCAAAATCTGCTGAAAACATTGAAGCTGTACGAAATATGATAATGTCAGATAGTCATGTTACGTATAGAGAAATTGAGTCACACTGAGCCTTGGGTATGAAACAAATTAATCAAATTTTACTTCATCACTTTGATGTTAAAAAAATATGTGCCAGTTGGATCACCCATAATTTAACTGAAGCTTAGAAAGAGGCTCGTGTGAACTGGTGTAAAGAAATGATTCGACTCAGGGGGATCAAATTTGATTACTAGTGATGACAAAAGTTGGATCTATGCTTATGATCCAGAAACGAAACAGTAGTCAACTGTTTGGGTGTTTGAAGATGAAATTAAACCCACAAAAGTCACTCGCTGCCGCAGTGTTTCTAAGCTTGTTTTGTCTCAAAAACTGGACATGTCGCTACTATTCCACTTGATCGTAGATCGTAGAACTGTTAATGCAGAATGGTATACATCCATTTATTTACCACAAGTTATCACTGAATTGCGAAAAACAAATAAGACGCGATGCATCATTCTGCACCATGATAATGCCAGTTCCCATACTGCACAACAAACAGTAAACTATTTGAGCAGTCAAAAGGTAGAATTATTGTCTCATCCTCCATATAGTCCTGATTTAAGTCCTAACGACTTCTTTACGTTCCCAAAAATAAAAAATCGACTACGTGACAAACGATTTATCTTCAGAAGATGCAATAGAAGCGTTTCAAAATGAAATTTCAAGTGTACCATTTTCTGAGTGGAAAAGATGCTTTGATGATTGGTTTATTCGCATGAAAAAATGTATAGAGTGTAAAGGGGACTATTTTGAAAGCAATGAAGCATTATTTTATTTCTAGATGTTTTTGTCTTCTTCTATCCCGAAATTTTAACAGCAGTCCTCTCATACAAGTAGTTTAATATGAAACAATTAACATATCTATAATAGTTTGCTTGCGTTAGGAATTATTTTTATTGTGTGGAAAGAGGGCAATCTTTTATGTGTAGAAATTTTTTAAATGATTATGCAAACAATCTATCTATGTAAATATACGCCCTACATTTTAAATAATCATAAATAAAATAAGATATTACAATACGTGAAATATAATAATCGAAAAAATTCTTCTTGAACATTTTTCACTGTGCATGACTTGGATATGTTGTAGCCTGAGAATGGCGGGAATTTAAAGCTCGATCTGATGATGTCTAGCCGGAACTTCTTATTCCTCGCGTCTGATGTGTTGGCACGTCCTTCGTCCTTGTAGTCTTTTTCAAACGGTGGTGATGAGAAATCCGCCAACAAATTGGTCCCAAATTGACTTCTTGAATTTCTCGTTCAGTTCTTCGTCCCTGGTTTTTATCAGCTGCTATGACTTCGTGGGATTCTTCCTGGCTGCTGTCGGCTTGATGAAGAGAAGTGTTGCTTAACTGAATCTCGAAGCTGTTGATGACGGATATGTTGACTTGTTGCTGTGGACGAATGATTGATATACTAGTTTGGACCTGACATCTATCTTTTATCTCTATGATTCCTCTGCCGTGAATCATTACTTGTTCTTTTTCTCTGCTACAGATGACTGATACTACTTTGGGTCGGTTGGTGCTGAACATCCAAGTATTAATTGTCGTCATCTTCTTTCAGACCGTTGATGCGAAGGTATATGATTTCATTCGACATCGCGTCTGCTGCGGAGTTCTGTAAATAGCATCAATGACGCAATTCTCATTTGTGCCTATTACCGAGATTGCCTCTGGGCTCCATAGATACTTGGTCGGTGTGATGATCCAATACTCGTGCAGTTGTGCGTGCGTTAGCTGAATAGGCATCGTATTGTGTTGGAGACTGCGGATTTGGTGAATCTGCAGTCTCCAAAGATAACCCTGTTCAAGGTGGCAGTCAGGGATACCATTTTCATGGCTAGAAAAGATGGAATTTCGCAAATCTTCAGAAATTGTTTGTGATGTTATTTTTATGTAGTTTCATGGGCGTACACAGGGAGGGGGGGAGGACAGCTGCACGCACTCCTCTTTCCTACGCCAACTCTCCTTATTTTTCTCTTCTCACGAACGCTTTTTCACTGGTATAAGTTTGAACACATAATAACGAACGACTGCCCCCCCCCCCCTTTGATTCAAAAACTATTGGAACCAGTTTTCTCGCATGTGTAATTTATTGTTAGTAATAGAGACTATCAAACACAGATGTTTGTATCAAATGTTTAGTAATGTTAATAATATTAGAGGCAATATAATTAATACTTAATTTTATCTTATGTGCATGGCCCAACTTCTTCTATTACGTTTATATTTTTCGCATCTGAATTATTTTGCAATCTTATATCTCATTTCATTATATAATTATTTTGTCATCAAAAAAATTATGATTCTTGATGATAGTTATCAAGTCAAAATGTGTTTCAACATAATCTGCATCGGATCTATGCAAAAGATGAATAATTAATACAGCCTCTATCTTTTGATGAATCTTTTCGTAATGTACTTGAAGCTGTACGCACTGATTATAAGAGAAAAAGAAAAGAAGACCATACGTCATTCGTTATATTGTAATTCATTGTAATTGTCACTTGCTAATTAATTGCACTACCTTCGTTTGACTTTGTAATTGTCTTTGTGCGTTAATAACTGAAAAAAGGTGTATAGTAGAGGTGCGCAAAAACCGCCTAGCCACCCAGGCTCTTGAAACAACTAGGGATTTTAAGACCTTTTAGGGGGGTGGGGCGGTTTAGGTTTTAAGAGATCTCATGGCTTAATAAATAAATGAAAAATTTTAGAGTGGGCTTAGGCACGCAAATGGTCCGATTTAAGTAAACTGTCAAATTGCATAATTCCTGTAACAGATTTCGGCATTTTATCCCATCGATTTGATATAAGCGTATCGATCTGTTTTCTTTTGCGGCTCTTTAAATCATCATCTAAAAATATTCTTTGAATCACTGTCATCTGGAGGAAACTGAGTTCGTCCGCTGATAGGGGTTTCCACTAGATGCAAGTGTTACAAACATTCAGATTCCAAAAGATGGTTATCATGCTCTTGTGCAACTCAGCAAAATTAAACTCCCAAAAAATATTATAAGACTATAAAAATTAATAATCCATGAATGAATGATTGAGCTTTTCCTTGAAAGAACGACAGATTAATTTGGGTATGGTGCAGAATATAATACTACAGAATATAATAACCTCCGGAAATATATACCTCGGAAGCCAGGTCAGTTTAACGTGAGACCGCACATTGGAACCGTTCTCTTTGTTCCACCGGTCCTCAGTCGACTCGCTGAGTAGTCCCCTCGAGCTGTTACGTACATAAGTAGTCCAGGTGTTCGTGTTCTTGTGGGCAGCTGAAAGTTTATTGGTCATAAAATAGTAAGAAAACAGTAATAATGTGGAAAGCATGTACAATTGGTTTATAATTCAATGGGGCGCCGGTGGTAAATGTTCATATGGAGATATGAATGGGGGTGGAGTGGGGGAGGCAGCCGTTTGTCATGATGAGCTCAATCTAAGACTAGTCAGAATGCTTTCGTGGTGAAGAGCAAAATAAGCCCCCCCCCCTCCTCAGGGAGAGATAGGGAACTTTGACTTTGTAAAAGTTACTTCAAACTTAAACCAATTTTCTCATTGTCAAAAATATTATTTTAATTTATTTAAAATCGCAAATAAAATTAAATAGAAAATGATGTGAACTTAATATTTATATTTCTTAACGATTTTGAGGTATAACAAGTTTTACAAAATCAAAATTGTTCTTTTCCTATTTATAATCAAGAATACATTCATGATGAAATCAAATCCTTACTTGATTTGCATTATTTCTACAAAAGCTATTCTATTTATTTTATTTTTAATATTCTATATTCATATGTTGTAATGTTTTTTGATGAGACTGTTTCGTGTCTTGGAGGCAAATCCTAAGATCTTCAAAACCTTTCTGACAAATTGCTTCAGACATGATACTGCACTAGATTGCTTACTACCAATCCAACGTAGGCAAAACAAGTAAAAGAAAGCAACAAAAAATAGACGATTCATTGCATATTTGATTGGGTTCCACCCCCGCAGGTAACAATTCTCTGAATGATCAAAATACGGCTATTCGTACAAAAAAACTAAATCCAGACGTTGCCTTTTTTTAAGATAACACGTTTTAATTGATTTACTAAAACTGAGTCCATATGATACTTTTAGATGAAAATAGGTTCTGTTATTTACTGAGAGCATTGTCAGTAAATAACAGAGCCTATTAAGATATGAAATTTAAAGTTAAATGAATGTGTTTGCCCAAAAATCTAACCACGACTTGCAGAAGAGTATTTGTAATGGGAACGTAGATGGTATAAAGATGTAATCCTCTTCAGTACCGGCTTTTAGAGAACTGGAACACTACGATCGCCACCTCATTACCACCTCCAAATTATCTTCGTCTTTATTCTTGACCTTTCCTTAATATTTCTTGACCTTTCCTTTCCTTAATCTCTCACATACGCACAATAAAACTTTGTTAACTGGGCGGCTAGGCTAGCCTAAGCTATTAATCTATTTTTTCGATTTAATAAATATTCATTCCAATATTCATCAATTCACTTAAAAAATAATGCTCAATAAAATCATTGTGAAATCAATCAATCAATCAATCAATCAATCAATCAATCAATCAATCAATCAATCAATCAATCAATCAATCAATCAATCAATGGAAACACAATAAAAGCATAAGATAAAATAATCAGCTTAAAAAATTGCACATTATTTGTCAAGAGTAAAATTCAATTATATAATTCTTAGATAAACTTTGATTTGTGCCATCACTTCAGATCAGGAACTTCTTAAGTCGATTTGGTGGACACCTCACTATAATTACCGTACTCTAGTATTATTTTTTACTAGATTTTTTCGCACTTAATTACTACATCCGATTTTGTCGCTAAGCGTTCTGACAAAATATTTCAAGCTGACTACTAATTACTACGCGATTGTCAGACTCTCGCTCGCGACGCTGCTAACGGAGAGTCCTTGCGACTGTCACAGATGGCGCAAAGAAATATATTATTATTATCAGAATTTACTATCCTCCAGAAACGTGGTCCGCGGGCGCCATGTCATTTGAACGTGAGACCGCACGCTGGAACTGATCTTGTTGTTTCTCCAGTCTTCAGTGGCTTATTGAGGGCACGAGTGGCTTCGAATCTTATGAGTTGCTCAGGTGTTCGAGACCTTGCGGGCAGCTGAAATTAACTTACTGCTAGTGAGTGAAACAGCATTAAAGATTTAACAAGCTACGTCTATTGGTCTTCTAGACAATTATAAACAGAGAAACAAATATTAATGTATACTTAAATGTTAATAATTAACAATTCTAAATCAAATCAATGAAGCAATAATGGCGATTAAATGAACAATAAGCGATTTTATCAAAACAATACTTAATCGGTGCAGACAAAACAGTACAAATGTATGCTGATAACATATTCAAAAGTAAGAGCGGTGTATGTAAATAAATTTAAATGTGCGGTGATAAAATAATAAAGCAGTAGTGATACGGAAAACATGTACAAAGAGTCAATAATACAATCGGAAAGGCGGCAAGAAATCTGAATGCACGATTTGAACAATGGAAATCACTAACGCTGAACCACTAAATCGTAATTCGTTAACGTTACTGTAATTGAGTGCCTAGCACCAATGTAAGCCAAAACTATATACTCTAGTGAAGAATTGTAAGGAACTATTGCCAGACGACGAGCAACTCCTGGGAATACGTTTATGTACTGTTGTCGAGTGACTAAGACCAGCGAAAGTGTTCATCCTAGGAATGAACAGGGGAAAATTCTTGAAAGAATTTTCTTAATTTTATAAATTATTGAATTGATCAAATATATAATGTTTATTGTCAGAAACGTCTAGAGGTTGAAGCAGGCGGGTCATGCCACCTGGAACAATAACCAGATTCAACTTTACTTCGCCCATTTTCTTCTGGATGGAAGACATCCGATGACACCGAAATGAATCGAGCACCAACATGGAAGGAGATTTTCCTGCATTTCTCATAGATAAAGGTATCAATTTTGGAAATTGTACACCTTTTGTGGACTGCAGTTTTGAAAGAATCATTCTTTTAAAAATGATGTATGGCGGCAACTTTACTTCGGTACATGCCAGGTACAATCTATAAAAAAATCATATACATGTTCAATTTTATTACAAACTTTCGGAACTTCAAAAGTTTAACTTCGTGGTCGTCTGAAAGACACTGCGCGATGGTGGTTCTTCTGCGAACTGAAAGCCCATGTCGTTTTATGAAACAAACTGCCCATTTGTATGAAGCTTTGAATTCGTTTGTGTTCGCATAAGATTTTTTATTCCTAGAGCTTTCAGCCTAATTTCAATACATGAAATCCCAATGCTCTGTTGCCTCTTCTCGAAGACCCACTCCAATAAATGTTATTTCTCTAGGTTTGGGAAAATAGGTCGTAAGCCTCTATTTTCCTTTTTCTTCCTGATAGCCTGATAATTTTTCTGCTGCTGTATAGGACCGTCAGAAGACATTTTGAAGGAAATAAATGAAACAAAATAATAAATTTTTGCACTTGAAACAACCAGGAGCTACTAGATGAATCACGGAATGCATATGTGCTATGCATTCGTTCTTTTGCTGTATGTTCGTCTTTTTTTGCTGAGTCTTCGTTTGTCCAATGCGTAAAAAAATTTCTTGTAATTTTTTTTGTACATGAGTCTTTTTATCTAATCACAATATTATATACTCAGCTTGTCTAATGTTTTACACTTTAGGCATTGTTTATAACCCGTGCACCAAATATTAAACATCTTTGGAATTCTATTTTATCATCTTGATTAATGTTTTCTATTACAACTATTTTTCATAAGTTTGTTTACACATTTAAACGATTGCGTGGATCTTTAAATAATACTTCTATTATAATTTAAATATACAATTATTCCTTGAATACAACCACAAAAATTATGGGTAAGTATATTATTGATTTCAAGGATGTTCTTTAGGGTGCGATAAGTAACTTTTTCTACGAAAAGGGGGCCTTAGACCAAAATAGGTTGGAAATCTCTAATTTAGGATTTAGTACGTTTAAAACTTACGTAATGATCGTAGACAAGTATTTTACTCCACGAACTGGACAGACGTATTTGTAGAATGATTATTTACGCCGAGAACAGGAAGATCAAATTTTCAGCACATGGAATATATAATGACGAAAATTTGACAGAAAGACAAATTCCGCAGGGGCTTATTCTAGAACTGTGAATAGAACAGCCTTTGTACATCTTTGTATCAAAATATCTTTGTACCTTTTTATGTTACAAATGTATAAAATACCTTTGTAAAATACGTATAATGTGCTTTATGGATATATCGATGCTTTATGGATGTATTATATCATCACTGTAATAAATATTATAATTACACTCTGCCTATGGATTTCACTATTAAACTTCTAGTCTTTTTACGTGTCCGGAGTCGCTTTTTCGATTTCATGCCCATACCAAAT
>WYDF02263487.1:0-18931 GCA_009867245.2 Adranes taylori
GCAGTCCTGTTCGCGCCGTTGGCATATATGGGGATCCGATGGGGAGCGGAGGGGGGGGAGGGGCAAAACAACGTTTGCCGCGTCCGCTAGTTGAAAAAATAAATATATTAATGAAATTTTGTGTTTTTGTTTATTAATAGGCTTTCGTAAAACTCTAATTTCTTTCTTAGCTTTTTAGAAAAAAATCCGGTACCGTCAGACAGTTTGGTACAAAAAAAATTAGAATATTTTATAAAAAGTTAAAAGAAAGATACGTAATAATCTTTTAATTTAAAATTAAATAAAGATATTTATACACCATTTTTAAAATCAAATTGAATTACAATATTCTATAACATGTGATATTCTGCAATGCAGTTTTTTCTCGTTACAACATAAAAATACATTACAAGCAGTATACTTAGAATGTGGTCTACAATGAATTTTTTTCATACTGCATAATTCACATCTATCTCGATTTTCAACATATTGGATCCAGTGTATGCCCTTATTACTTAGACGCATCATCAGGAATAGAAGCATTTAGTTTCCTACGTTTAGTGGGAGTTTTCAATGATATTGACAATAATCCATGTGTAATTGACCGACGAAATTCCAATAAACTTGTTTTTTGGAACAAATTGACATAAATAACATACGCATTAACAAATTTCATATCAAGTAGACCCCAGAAAATTCTGTGCCACCACTTCTTTGATCTCCGTCCTAGTCTATATATTGAACGAAGATGGTCCGCATGATCTACGTCGCCCATTGTAATCTTTTACAACAGCGGGACACGAAACCGCAATAGTAGATCCATCTTTTTCTTTTCAATTTACCGTTGTCAAATTATTGCCGTGAAAATGAGTAGCCAAATAAACAACTTTATTATCTTTCCATTTGAAATATCCGATATCTAGTGAGCTAAAACGATAGTTGACATCGTCCAGTTTCATTGTTTTGTGATTTTGTTCATTGTTAGGACCTCCTTTTCTGTTCGCTTTAATAGTTCCACATGCAAAAATATCATTAGCTTTTAGTTTTTCAAGTAACGGTATTGATGTGAAATAATTGTCAAAATAAATTACTCTCTTGGTACTAATTTCCGATTCTGACAATTTTAGAACAACTCTCACCAAGTCCATAATTTTTGAATTTCTGTTCAGATTCTTCATCTTTACCTTGATAGATTTCAAATCTCTGAATATAGCCATTTTGATCAGCCATGCACCAGACTTTATACCCACGTTTAATGGGTTTCATGGGACTGTATTGCTTGAGCGAACTTCTACCCTTAAATTTGATCATTGACTCATATATAGACATTTTTCTTCTCCCTTTGTACAATAAATAAAATTTTTCATTCAGGTAATCTTCCATTGGACGTAATTTATATATTCTATCCGAAGTTTCACCGGGAATTCTTGAATTGTCGTTAACATGAAGATTTGATCATATTTTGTCAAACCTATCTCGTGACATATTGGAACTTACTAATGATACTTGTAAATCTGTGTTAGTTGACCAGTAGTGTCTCTAAGAAGGAAGTCTGTGGTATCCCATGAGTTGATTAATTCCAAGAAACACGAATAATTCTTCTTTTGTTAATTTTAAATTTAGTCCTTTTTGTGTACCGTAGAGATTTGTTTGATAAACAATATTTTCTAACATAGGTTCAATAAATACTAAAAATACGTCCTTAGATGTTTGACAGTTATCAAACAGTTCTCTTACAGGTCCTATTTCGATATTATAATCTGGTAAGTCAATTTTACATCCCTTTTCCATTTTCGATGATTTTCAGATTGATCTGAAATCTGTTCAATAATGTTTGTTTGAACTCCCTCATCTATATTTTCTCATATTCATTTTCTTAATAAATATTTTGATTACCGATTATATTTGTTCCATTGATATTTGTTATATTGTCATCTGTAAGCAAATTCAAGGCTCTGTCATCTATATCGTCATTTTCCTCGTCAGTTTGCTCATTATACAATGGTAAATCCTCAAATATTTCATTACAAATTCTCTTTGCTTCCAAGATTAACTCTTTATCTGTTAGTGGTTCACTCCAGTATGGCAATTTATTTTCCATTCTGAAAATTTGTTACAAAAAACAATTAAAAATATGAAATCTTTCTAAAATAAACAAATTTCCAACAAATATTATAGCATTAGTATTCACTTCAAACATAAACACTTTTTTGGCCTGACGGTACTTTTAAGTACCGCCAACATTTTGGCTATTATTTACTAAACGTTGACTGATAATAATTTTTTAATCACATAGAAGAAATCCAAAATGATGTAAGAGGAAATCAGCTGTTGCACACCCAACACAAAGTGCTACTAGAGACACCACATGTAACGAAACTATAGCTCTTATGATAGTTTCGTTTACTATAGCTCTTATAAGATGTACTTATACGTACCAACAGGAAGAAATACACCTTAAAACATATTGGAAAAGATATTACCTATTTTTTTGGGAAATGATAATATACTACTTGGACGTTTTTTTTTTTACCCTAAGGAGACATGTTTCGAAATGGCATTCCAAGTTTTTATTTCTTGAAATGCTATAAAGTCGTATTATAAAAATTCTTTCAAACTTTTCGGAAGCTTTGTACCTATTTTATAATTGTCTATTGGAATTGCTACCACTGTCCCTAACATGCTCAACTTCTGAGCTAAATATATTATTTTAATTATCGCCTTCCGTTGATACATTTATATATGTGGAAATAAAGTCGTCAAGTTTTAACTACTTGTTGATAACTCCTTAACTCCCTTTAAAATATCGAAAAGTATTGCTCCGGAAATTTATCTTCAGGATCAAAATCATTTAAGGTTATCAAAAACTCGCAAAATTTTATTTGATACATTTTTTTCACAGGCTGCTCTTTGTTTTGTAAACTTTGCGATCTATTTTCTCGAAAACGGCTATGTACTACATTAAATATCTTGGTTTTTATGAAAATTGAAAAAATAAAACTTGGGGAACAAGTGTAAGGCCCAGGGAGACCTCAATTTTGCACAAAGCGGACACGGGGAAAAAGTGATACAAATGCGGCATCGGGGAAAAAGTAAGTCAAAAACGGCAATCAAAAAGTCAGAATTTTTTTTTGGATGAAGGTATACATAAACTGACCATACGTCCCGTTTTGAACGGGACTGTACCGTTTTTAGGTAGCCTGTCCCGTTGTCCCCAAGCACAGCTTCGGGACGTCGAAATGTCCCGTCTTCAAAAAAATGTATACCGTATACATCGTATTTTTTTGTACAAAATGTACTAGATTAATAGAATAAATAAGTATTTTAAATACATAAATATTACTACGTTCTTATTTTTGTTATCATATTTGTACTAATTATCGTTATTGTTCAAAAATTTCTATAATCTGTCTTTGCTATAGAATTTAAAACTGATTAAACGTCTGTTGATAGCCTCAAGATTGACCTATGTGTCATTCGAAATTAGCTGAAATTCTTTTTATGTATGCATATGGTTATAATTTATTTATCAAAATTTAATTGCAAACATGAAATCATTATTAAAACAATTTTGTGCAATAACATCGAAGTATTTAATAATTTTATTAGTAAATACTAAATATTTTCCATTAAACTTTGTAGTGTCTTTTGTTCAATCAATTTTAAACTTTAATAATAACTACCTAACTGAATAATGATATAAAATGTCTCATCCTGATATGTTAGTAATGATTCATTTGCTGATTTTACAAAAATCTTTGTTTATAAAATTAATTGAATGCGTAGTTTCAAATTTCCTATCTTTTATTGACTTTGTTCCTTATCTATATAATAGTACCATAAATTAAAATAACGCCCCCTAATATCATTTTCAGGTCACCTGGTCGATATTACTTAACATTTACCTAAAGTATTTATAATTATCACACTATTTCTGTAGAAAATATGGGCGGATATAATTTCGACAGGAAAAAGTACAGGTACAAACAGTGATATGTAAATTCGACCTGCAGTTTGAAGGTAGCTGAATGTGTGCCATTAGTTGACCCGTTTCTTTGGACAGGTAGCTGAAGGGATTATCAGTCGAAATTACACCCGCCGGAAAATATTTAGAGACGTGTGGTATTTAATCATATGTTATATATTTACAAATGACATGAGAACGTAGCATTATTGTGGCATTGTAGATTTAAATTAATTGAACACAGATTTTTGAGATTCTCGGTGGAAATTAAGGCTATGTACTACACTTTCGTAAAATCGGTTTAGTAGATTATTAGATATTTGATTTGTACAAGCAGGGCCCGATCTAACTATTTAGCCGCTCTGGACAAAAATAATTTTTGCCGTCCTTTACAATGACACCTTATAAATCATGATCATGCTATTCTATAGAAGGTGCAATTTTTAAAGATATGTTTTCCCTGCGGTTTAAATTAATAAAAAAAAATAACACAAGAAATATTTTGTTAAAGAATTTTAATTAAATAAAAGAAACAATACCCATGTAGTCACATAACTAATTAGTCATTTTTTTAAAATAAACAAAACAAATCAAAACGTTGTTTTCTGAGAATAATAATAATTAATAAACTTTAATGCCTAGTAACTAAAATAATTGTCTTCTCACTTTTTGTTCTGCAAAATCTTTAATTATTTCTGTTAAATTGATCATAAACTTTGTGTTCTATTGAAAACATGGCCAATTCAGATAATCTATTTTGTGTCATGGTGGATCGCATGTAATTTTTTATTATATTTAATTTAGAAAAGCTTCTTTCATCGCTAGCAACTCACACTGGTAATGTCAAAAGAAGTCTAAGAGCAACACTGATGTTTCAGCCAAATCTTAAATCTGTAATGAATTTTAAAACTTCTTGAGGAGACAAATTACAGAACAGACAACTCCTCTGAATGTTCTAATCCATTTATATCAGATGAGTCCTCATGGGTTAAAATAGTTTCGAGGTTCTTACAATGTTCTAACAATTCATCTTTAGACATTTCTCTTAAGGTACCAATGTTATATAAGAAAGGAAAATGTTTACTATGTTCAGTAATTTGGGAAAACCTTAACTCCAAGGAATTTATAGCTGTTTAAGCTCCAAGGCATTTATAGCTCCAAGGAATTTATAGCTGGTAGGAATTTATTGGAATTTATATATGAAATAATACTTCGATCTTATATTTTTGTCGGTGATCAATAATTGGTTCATCATGACACTGATAATCAAACTGCTTCTTTTTAGATCTAACACGATGTTTAGGCACATTTTCAAAATCAAATACCTCTCTGTCGAGTTCAATAGCTAATGCTTTGGCATCTTCAACAATTTGAGTAAAATACTAATCTGTATGTAAGTTTTCAAAGAAATCTTTGGTGTTTTTAATTAATTTAATGACAGAAACTCAAAATCTTTACTTTGCATTCATTTACTAACGGAGGACCTGATTGAGCACTTGTAGAGGGTTTGTGCGAAGTTTGTTGAATACTAACACTGCTGTCACGTCTTGGTGGTGTAGTCAAAGTGTCCGTACCTAGAATAATGTTATCTTGTTCAGTTCCTGAGACCAGTGAAGACTGTCGATTATTCACAGCCTGTTCTTGAGTAACAATAGCTGCATGTACATTAGAGGACGCCACCGACTCTACTGGTGGTTCGTTAATTATAGAAGGCGATAGTGGTGGCGCTTCAGTGGTGGTGGCGCATTTTCGATAGTGGTGGCGCATTTTCGGGTATGCTAATATTTCGAATAGGAACAACCTCTGCCTTTGTTGAATTTTCGGGGTTTGGTCTATCCTTCACAAATGCAGGAGTAAAATCGAGCTCAGTAAATAAATCCCGGTTATGTGGATAAATTCCAGTTATCCGAAAGCCAGCATAGCAGACGCTACGCAAGCGGCATAGCAGACGCCACAATTCCTGGCATGTCATAAATTGACATTGTCTTTCCTGGGTGGCTTCGTATCCATGCATCACAGGTCGGATTTACAGCTTTCTTCAAAGGGCCGTACAAGGGCAGATCGATCAAGCCACAGACTATACAGATCGATGGAGTCTGTGGGAAGGGAAGAAAAGTCCAGAGCGTTGATATGAATATGTGATGAGTGGTTATCGAGGTTTATTATGTGAAGAAGAAACAATTGTATGTTTCTTGAAGTGTTCCAGAAAATGTATAAATGTTTCATTCTCCATCCAGCCAGAGGGGTTGGAAGTTCCAGCAGATTATACTGGTCCATCCCTGATAAAATGGTCTTGGTAACGCATTCGCGGGAAGATGAAGAATGGAGGAGTTACATTCCCAATGGCATTAGCCGCAAAGCCTAATGTGACTATACCCCTTTCTGCTGAAGTTACTGGCCCTACTTGACGAGCACCACGTCTAGCTACCACTCAGCCTGGCTTTTAGACTGTCGTTATGCCTGTTTCGTCAGTATTATGTATAAATCTTGTGGTTCAAACTTATTAACGGTCTATGACTATGGTCAAATTGTCGTAGAAAGCGTCTACGTTGCTTTTGTTAAAGCTAGTAGCCCTTGAAAAGCCTGTAGCTTGTACTGCGTACAGACAGTCCTCGGTTTCTTTTTATAAACATCCGAAGCCATTCTGCACCGGCCATCTCGTTGTCATCCCAACTTCGAGGTCGTGATAAGTTGCTCTTGATTGGTTAGTTCGTATGCCAATTTTCTTACGGCGTTCTTAGATAGACCGAAATATATATATGTAGATCGAATCAAATATTTAGAAAGCTCTCGCTCTTCGGGGCGAACAGTGGTTTACTCCATGTTTCTCTGCAGTCTTTCGTAAAGAATCTCCTGCTTTTACCTCCTTATAGGCGTCTCTGTGTCTTGATAAATCAATCTGTCCCCTCGAAGTTTTTCTTGCAGGTACCCTCAACGTCTAGAAAAGGAAATTAAATAAATACATTTTTTCAACCGTACTCACAAATGTTTTCAACCGTCCCCATCCCCACAATTGAGTACAAAACAGTTTCTACTTTCTATTGAACGGTGACAATAATTTCATATTAAAACTAATCACGCTATCATATTGTACAAGATTCATTTCAAACAGAAAAAAAATATCAATAGTCTTACTCTAATAAAAGCAATGTAATCAATACTCTTACTTTATTTTTACTCTTACTATATACGCACTTTCAATGCAATTTCTATAACGTGGTTTTGATACGTACATTGTACTTCGGCAATGTGAAGGCCAATTTTCTTCTTCTTCGAAGAAGAAAATAATTTAAGCATAGATGCATATTAAAATATTTCACCCGATTATCATTGTTACAAAAATACCAAGTGTAATGCTCATTTCATTACACTTAGTCAATAGTCTTTTCATTAAACATAATCTATTTTTTTACGTATATACCATATACGTATGTAACACGTATAGGTATATGCAAGATATAGGATTCATGTTTTGAGATTTTTTTCTATTTACCTTAGCATGCCTCTTGTATTGAAATTACTGCAATCCGTTAATACGTAATTAAATGGGGAGGGGGAGGGGGGGGGGGTGATAAGGAACAATTTTTCTTATAATTTTTTTGTTCAGAAGAAATGTTTTCTTGCTCAAAAAATTAAAAGAAGCGTCGATTTTTTGTTGTCTGCGTACTGATGAATGTACGTACGAACGTCTGTATGTTCAAGAATTTCTCCTTCCCTATGGGACCGATCTGGATGAAATTTGGTAGACAAGTGTAGAAACGGTTTTTTAAATTTTTGTTCAGGGTCTTTTTTTTGTTTAGAAATTTCGTATTCAAACTAGCAGGCTGAAATTTTGCACACATATAGTACCTTGTATTATGCGTCGAATAAAAAATTCCCATGTTGCTAAATTATATACTAAGCGGTGTTGCCGCGTTTGAAGTTTAACAAACTTTTTGAAATATCTCAGGAATGATAAAAGATACGACATTCGAATAAACTTTATTCTATAGGCTACATAAGGGTCATTTTTTCCATTTTTTTGGCATACATTTTTTTATAAAATCACAATTTAATATATATACAGGATGTTTTTTGTTTTGCAAACTTTGCGGTCGATTTTCTCAGAAACTTAACGAAGGATTTTTAATTTTTTTGTGTTGAAAGTTCCTTTAATACTTAAGCGATTAAGCGAGTTTAAAACAGTCGCACACCATAGCACCGGAGTAATTTGACCTTGAAAAAAGTACTACCCTAACGTATGTACATTTAAGGCACCTCAATTCTGCCAGTGTGAGCAACTGAATATACTTGACCGATTTTGAGCAATAAAAAAATGTTTCAAAGACTTTTTAGTAACACCATGTATATTTTTTACATTTTGGTAGCCCTTGTAATTATATTTAAAATGATACCGCACGTGATGGATCTAACTCTTATAATTTCAAAGGTGTGACTTAATAACTGAAAATTTCGCAACTTGTCACCAAGGCAATCATATTATACATCCATCCATATTCAACAATCATATACACATGTAAGACCTGTAACTTTGTTCATATATGCAAAGTTACAGGAAAAATTATTTTACGTTGTATGAGACGTATAAACTGCTTGAATAAATGTTGTTATCAGTGGCGGGTGCACATTATAATTTTGGGAGGGGTTCAAAATGATTATTTTATAGAGAAATTCAGTTTTCAAATTAGAAGATTGAAATTGCGCTCGCATATAGTATATTGTAGTATGCGTCGAATGAAAGTAGTGCCATCTCTGCAAGTGGGGTAGAGTGCGACGTTGCCACATTTAAAATTTTACAAACTTTTTGATTTATTTCACGAACTATAAAAGATAGGACACTTGAATAAACTTTAATATATAGGCCACTAAAAGCTCGTTCAATTTTATTTGAAACATTTTTTTTTAAAATCTTAAACTAACATATATACAGGATGTTTTTATTTCGTAAACTTTCCGATCGATTTATTTGAGACCGGTTATTGTACTACATTAAATATCTCGGTTCCTATCAAAGTTAAAAAAATAAAACTTGGGGAACAAGTATAAGACTCAATTTTACGTATAAGATCTCAATTTTACGAAAAGCGGACACGAAGAAGTGACTCAAAAGCGGTACTGGGGAAGATTAAGTCAAAAACGGCAACAGACCGCGGACAAATTTATATGACGAAGGTGTTTCGCACGCCAGGCTGCTATTTTAGAAATTAGCCGACAAGAGAGTCAAGAGGGGTCGTAGGCCATGCCAAGCCGGACAGCGCAGCTGTATGTGCCGTAGGCAAAAACTGGGAAAACATGACTCAAGACCGGCACGACAAAGCGAACAGCGAAGCTGTCCATGCCGTGGGCAAATATGGGGACCGGGGGATTCATGGGTAGGCGATTTATAGGTTAGACTAATGTTGTTTAGTTTATCCTAAACACTATTGTGTTAATTAAATTTAATAGACTACTTAAAAGGTGACAGTCAAAACTAAAGGTTCAACTTTTGTTTTATGCAAGATTCAAGAAAACGTAGGACTTCCAGCATATGAAAGATAGGGTGGCGATCAGGTCCACGATTTTTTATCACGGTTTTTGACGTGTAGTGACGCGATTTAATTCCATTTTTCTTATGGGATTTTCCGGTACTGTTGTGAAAGTGTATCAACGATTTCTCCTATGATAGAATACCATAGTAATGTATACCAATTCTACTTACTACTTTACAGTTAGCACACAAAAAGCAATATGGAAGCGAAACTGAAGAGAAATTCCGTATGAAAATTTATATGGAGAATGCGAACAAAGTTGCCAAACACAATCAGAAATATGAACAGGGTTTGGTCGGTTATAAGATGAAATTGAACAAATGGTCCGATATGCTACATCACGAATTTGTTCGTACTCTAAATGGTTTTAACAGGTATAATTTGCAAGATCATTTTCTAGTACTCTTGATATTTAGCAACTATTAAATAAGAAAATGATCTTTTCTAATACATATTTTATGACTTGCAGGACCCAAAACAATATACGAAAAGATATCTTACAAAAGATGGACGAAGAGAGAATTACATTCATCGAACCAGCTAATGTTGAAGTACCTAAATATGTTGATTGGCGCGAAAAAGGTGCAGTTACTCCAATTAAGGATCAAGGTCATTGTGGGTCATGTTGGAGTTTCAGTGCTGTAAGAATTTGATAATACTTTCAGTATATGCTTCTCATGAATACTATATTTCGAGATTCAATATCAGGCGCAGAATAAAGTTTGTTTGTCTATAGAAAGCATAAATCTAAATCGTAGGCTTCTTAGGATGATGTATTTTTGGAGCTATATTTTTCCCATTATTTCTTATATATCTCTATAGGTTAAAAGCATCTGCCTTATTTTAAAGAATTAGGCTCCCTAACATTAAAAATTCTAACTTTTCATCATCAGAAAGTCCTATAGAAGTTGTGTTAATAAATGTGCGTGTTGTTTATTGATTTTTTAAGACTGGTGCTCTCGAAGGTCAACACTTCCGTCAGACCGGCAAACTTACCTCCTTGAGCGAGCAGAATTTGATTGATTGTTCAACGAGATACGGCAACAATGGTTGCAATGGTGGTTTAATGGATAATGCGTACCGCTTTATTAAAGACAACAAGGGTATTGATACAGAAATATCGTACCCTTATGAAGCTATTGATGATAAGTGCAGGTATAATAATCATTTTTTGAAATATTTGTCAAACAAACTGTTAACAAGTTATCCACATGAAAATTTACCAATATTCTTTAATCGCCCTAGTTACAGACGACTCAGTTGCAGATTTTGAAACTTTGAAGTCTACAAATTTATCCACGATCAAATGTTGCATTGAGAGAGAAGTTACACAAGGACTTGTACAAGGAGTTACATGGTAAATCCATGTAACTCCTTGAATTTTTTAAGAAATGCAAAATATTTCAATGTATAAATTACAACCAGCGTTGCTGCATAGTTAAATCAATTTTTTTATTGCAGCAATGCTTTAAGGAAATTCCACATTGTCCTTAATACTTTTGAAAATGAATCGATTAATGAGTTGTTAATTTAAATTACTTGTAAAACAAAAAGCATTAAAGACTCAAGTAAAGTATTATAGATCATTTTTGTTATCAGATATAATCCACTTGAAAGCGGCGCTGAAGATCGTGGTTTTGTTGATATTCAATCAGGAAATGAAAATAAATTAAAGAAAGCTGTTGCTACTATTGGTCCTATTTCGGTAGCTATTGATGCTAGTCGCGAATCGTTCCAAATGTACTCTGAAGGTTAGTAAGTCATGTATTTAACAAGAAAATCTCCATATTTTTTTAGGTCTGCTGACTTGTTTAAATTCTAACTTAAGAAAGTATGTGCTTTTTAAGTAAAAGTTACAATTGTGGATAGTTTGTCCCTACAGTGGATAGTTTGTCCCAGTTTACTGTAGCGAAAGCAAAATTTTATATAGAGCCGAATGTGATAAGTTTTGGACGAATTTAAATATTATTATTCCTCTGTTCAATGATATTCCACTGAAACTAGTGTATCTAATAAGAAATTAGGTCTAAAAGCTAAATATTTTCAGAGATCTATCACGGAAAATGATATACAGTATCAGTAGGAAAGACTTTTAAGAGTTAAAGTTGTTAAACGTGTTAGGATGGAGAACATGTAGTGGTGACAAAAGGTTCGTGAAAGGATTTCAGAAACTGATGTCAGCGGTCTACAGATTAGAACAAGGTTGTAACTATTACATATAAGATCCCTGAGAGAACGTTCAGCACTGAGGAAATAGCAATATCGGACATAAGCCGCTGAAAACATACTCATGTTTTAAACTAATAGTTCGATTAGCGCCAGTTGTGTGAGTCTTTTTCACAGAGACCATTGTGTGAGAAAATTTCAAATTGAACCAGCCATATGTACGCGAAGTGGATATTAAGCTTAATTGACCATGGCTTAATCTTTCTATTCATGATACGACAAAAAAGATGGTACTCGAATTTTATTGAAGAGTTTATTTACATTAATTGCTAAATTTGTAATTATTTATAGTAGTTTATGTTTCCATTTTCCATCACGTGTCTAGTTGATTGCTAAATAACTATACTATCGGAAATAATTTTGCAGGAGTATATTATGATCCCGAATGTAGTTCCGAATCTCTCGATCATGGAGTGCTCGTAGTCGGCTATGGTACGGATAAACAAAGCGGCGAGGATTATTGGATTGTTAAGAACTCGTGGTCCGAAAGTTGGGGCGATCAGGGCTACATTAAAATGGCACGCAACAAAAAGAATCATTGTGGTATTGCGACTACTGCCAGTTATCCATTAGTTTAAGGTTTATACAATTCTTTTTTCGTAATTTTGATTAGTTGCTAATTTTGAACGCTATAATCTGACTTATAACATTTAAGCTCCAAAGAAATAATTTTGTTCTTTTATAATTATTCATGATATCAGTTTGCAGTACAAAATATAGTATGAACTATTTAGAAGTAAAAGATCTAAATATTTCATAGTGAGGATCTAAATTATTTTTGTCTATAATTGTTAATATTTGTTTGATTCATATATTTAAGAATGAATATAAAATCTAGCTAACTCTGAACAAATTGTGTCAACAAATACTTTCCGTAATTTATTGTTTTTCGTAAGTGTTATTTTTTATACGTTTTTACCTTAATTTCAAATATTTTTCTAGCTTTACGTATTTTATTTCTATAGATCTTGTTTTGTTTATATTGTACCGCAGTACGGCTGTGTAATTTTTAAATAAATAATTTTCACAATATACATTGTTAAGTTATTTTGTTTTTACAACAAGCTTAAAAGTGCAATTTCTTTTATTTTTCACTCATGTAGGACGACAAACTCAAAGATTCACTAAAATCTGTTAGCTTATATTAAAACTTTATTTAACATCAGCTTAGTTAACATAGAATACAAACGGTCATAAAAATATGGTAAAATATATTTTAAATAAATTTATATAATAGTATTTTTTATGTAAAAATAAGCAGTACGCTACTGGAATCAACTCTTCAGTAGTTCAAATGAAATACAACTACTTGTGTAAAGTAAATAGTTCGAAAATAAGCTTTTAAATATTGCACTTAACCTAACACTTGTAACTTCAAAAAAACTTATTTAAAATCTGTAAAACATTTATTTATTGATTGATCGAAACATTTATTTTGTTTTATAATGAATGAACGTGGAGACGAGTTGTTTGTAAGAGAATTAGAAGTTCAACTATTAGATAAAAACCTGTATTTACATCAACAAATTGAAGGAGAATTAAACTGTATTGTTTGGGATGCATCAATAGTTTTAGCAAAGTATTTAGAAAGACTATGTGGTTGTAATAAAGATTATGTACGGAATTTAAAAATTATTGAATTGGGTGCTGGTGTTGGATGTGTTGGTTTAATGGCTGCAGCATTAGGGTAACTCTTTCGATGTCGTACGTGAGTTTTACATAAAATATTTCACAGAAATTTAATTTTATGTTTTCAATTAGAGCTGATGTGACTCTCACAGATTTACGCGAAATGTTGCCGCTTCTAGAATATAATATCCTTGCAAATTTAAATGTTATTGAGCAAAGTAAAGGAAAAGCAAAAGCAGTAGCTTTAAATTGGAATAAAGACGTTGAACTGGGGCCCTTTGATAAAGTTTTATTAGCTGACTGCGTTTATTATTTAGAGGTATATAAATGCTGTTTATAAATTATGATTTATAAATTATATTGTGCATGATTGAAATTATATTTCGACTATGGACCATCTTCATTCGACTATCGACTGTAAAATTACTTAATACGCAAAGTTTTTCGCAAATTGGTGATCGAAAATTAAAGAAAAGTTATATAAAGATCATTGATTTTTATACGCTAGAATTGCTGCATAACATTTGAATGCAATCTGATGATTTTAATAAATAAGCTTGATTACTTTGCAGTAAAATGTCAAAAAATAATATACACGTTTAAAATTTTATATGACGAATTAATACTGTTACAAACTTATTTCTTCGATGAAATATGGCAATACATCAATGGCGTTAATCCAATCGACAATCCAATTCTACAAGAACTGAAGAGATCTTTGAACATGTGATCTACGACAATGTAGATTTTTTTGGCTGAATGCTTAATTACAAAAATAAAAACACGTTTTTTATTACAGTAATATACATAGCTACAATTTGAACTATGTATATTATTTGAAATATGTTTGTCTCCTAAACGAATTTTTTTGCGTTTCATCGGTTGAGAAAATTGATCTATGTATACAATATTTTGTTTGATTATATTATTATTTCATCAGAGATGTTATTCGGATTTTAGTCAGTTGATGCTTTAATTTCCAAACTTAAAACGTTAAGTAATGAATCAACAGAGATTTTGCAAAGTCAAGAAATGCGAGATTCCGAAAAGCAAATAGAAGTTTGGCAATATTATTGCTCAGAATTAGAAAAATATTTTGTTACAAAAGAAATACCATTAACGGAACAGGATGAAACATTTTCAAGTTGTGATATAAAGATTTTAAGTATTAAAAGAAAATAAAGATATTTAATTCAAGTAAGTTTATTTTATTGATGAAATAAATATGTTATGTAAAACTCTGTTTGGTCAGCATTAAGTACGTACTGCATGTATATACGTCATATCAATCTTAACATTGTAATTGTTACAAATGTTTCAATCTTGAATCTCGTTAGGTGGAGGGTGTTACAGAAGCCAAAGAAAATGTTACCAGAAACAATAGTTTATTTCGTGAGCACGTAACTTTAAGTGATTTGCAGAAATGCTTGCTGGATGATAAAGGCATATTTCAAAGGTTGAACTTAACCGAGAAACTTGTGATTTTCATTTTCGCAAACTTAATTTTAATTAGCAGTAAATATTTACATGATATAGATAGAAACAATCTTGTTTACTGAATTGACCGTCCAACCCAAAGGTACATAGGAATCAATAATAACATTAGTAAGCATTTCAACAGATGCAATTCGCAGGTTTGCGTGATTTATGGAAAATAATATTCACTTTAGTTTTTAATAGCAGGGAGGTTAAAGAATATTTGGTGTAGTCGCATTTACGAGTCCAACAAGCGCGCTATTAATACGCGGCCTGCGATGCAGTTTGTATAAAGTTGTCATATAATGTAATATTATTAAACACATATTAACTATAATCCTTGGATGATTAGCGCCAGTGTTAATGCAAAGCAAGCGCTGAACCATTTAGATTTGAGAAATGCTTTTATTGCTCACATCTGATTCAGAATATTGAACTATTTTAATAGTATATTTATGAAAATATTTAACTATGCAATAAGAGCAACTATTCTGTATGTTGAAAATAAAATATATGAATTAATAATACAGTAATTATTTAATTTATATTATCTGCACTTTAAAAACTAAACTGACAATGTGGCAACATCACAATTTAATCAAAACGTAACATGAATACTACGGTGCAAGCGCAACTTCAATTATCGATCCGGACTCAAATATCGTGAGTATCGCGTATTCCTAGCACGCTTATTGGACTCGTACGTTGCGACTACACCGACTTTTTTTAATTGTCCAAGAATCTATTGTACCTTTGTTATTTGCCAAAGGCTTCGTGCATCATTTATGCAATAGGATCAACAATAGCACAAAATGTTATAAATAAAACGGGAGCTTCATGCAATTGAACTGTTCCGAAACCGCTCTGTGCAGCAGAGAGCAATAAAAGAAAAACGGAGCAGGGAATAATGATGATTACAATTGGAGAAGGTAAAGGAATTTCAGTATAATTTGCCACGCTGAAGGTTACATCAAATTTGTGTAAGTTACATGTCAAATACTTCATTTTGTTGTAATTGTTCAGAAAATCTATAATAAGACTTCCATAATTTTCTTAGTAATAAAAACATCACAGATAAACAAAAATTAAATGTTGACCTATAAGTACAAGTAGATATATAAACATGGCATGTACGAGGGTTGTCTTGTTATGCTCTTAGCATACAGTTTATGGGTAATCATTAAATGCAAAAGGTTCAACGTGTCTTCTCATTTTTGATTAATTTAATTTTTGTTTCACCGAAATTTCTCTCTTCTTAATTTTAACTTCAGTGTACATTAAACATTACGGGCCTCCAACATCTCCACGCTAACTATTCGCCTCATTGCAGATGACAAACTCGTGTAAGGGAACTGGCAAATTGATGTATTCAGCAATTGTTGATCGAAGAACAATAGCAGACGTGGGCAGATGTATGGTAGAAAATTTGAATAGACGATTTTCAAAGCAGGTATTTAATATTACCGTGATGAATTCTGGATATAAAATTATGACACAAGAAAAAAGTTAGGTGTTTTGGTTTCGAAAATGAGAAACTGTTCACAAATGTTAGTCCAGTTGACGTAATTGATTTTGCAAATGTACAAAGAAAAGTTTGCCTTCCGCAAACATGTAGCGACTTTTTTAGCTAGAAAGCGATTTTTTTACGAATGCAACTGCTTTTCAGTCTCCATTTAGTTTAGATCTTACCGCTAATATGTACGCTACCGAAGATTAAATGAAAATCATGCATGGGGAGAAGTTTTCTAATGCAAATGAAGCGGTTGCTTAAATTTAGAGAGACAGTTTTCTGTTCATTTCAGAAGAATACTTCAAAGATTGAATAAATGCGTAAACACTAAGGAGGATTCCTTTAAATTTAAATAATTATTCCGTAATGTTCTTGTAACTAAAAACTGACAAAACAACCCTTTTACTTAAATTATATTTAAATATTAAATAAAGTATTGGCATAAAAACAATAATATAATAAATTATTTGTTAAACAGCAATAAATTGTGTTAAACAGCAACAAAGATTAATTTTGTTTCATAAAAGTATACACACTTGATAGAATTAATAATAAATTATAAACTTTATTTGTAAAATTAATAAGATAAAAGATATTTATACGTTATAATCATGCATACAGGTAAAGAATGTACTAAAAGGAAAGTTTGATAAAAAAATTGATTTTTAAAAATACATCTCCAGTAGTTTAAATTCGCCTCTGGTGGTAACCGATATCAAGCGACTAGCACACAAGATAAATACGAGACGTTTCAAGATTATTCTAAGACCGAAATATTTTTGGTAGGCCAAAGAAAACCGCTGTTAAAATAGATTGGACAGGAAAACGTAAAAACGAGAAGAAAGAAATTTTTGTTCATAATTTCGTCATCCTCGTTAATTTGCACAATTAAGTCTATAAAAGGAACTGAAAACACTCGCAGGCGATAGTTTTTTTTTTCATTTCAAAATATTGAACTTTTCGTGGAATGTTTTGAAAGATTTTCGTGGATGAATTGAAATCAGTATTATATGAAGGAAAATAGAGTTCGCAATATATTTAATATTCAGTCGAAGGGTTTATCAAACAATCGAAGGGTTAATAAATATGTGGCCTACGGAAATAATAGAAAACGCTGGTACATTAAATATTTAAGATGTGCCGCCAGTGCGCATTTGATGTTGCGCATGTGCCGTAACACCAACATGCGTTAATCCAACGCCACTCAAAGACGCCGGATTCATGATCCCTTTAATGTTATGCGTTTGATGTTGATGTGGTTGAGTACGATGATGTTGATGCGACAACCTACCACTTGCTGTGTCGCCACCTTTTATATCGCTCACACCACCTATATGAGTTAAAGATAATACCATCAAATTATTATTATTTGCAAATGTTGCAATAAAAATGTTGAAAAAAAGCCTAAGGATTTCATACCTTCGAGACCAGAATTCGCAGCTGCCATAACTGCTGTGCGTCTGTAATGAGCAACTTTACTTCGTAAGATCTCTCGCCGTTTCCATTCCTCACGACGACGTTTGCGATCTATATAATTGATGACACAACTGGCTGGAATCCAGATAATTGCTGTGACCAGTACAACTGTTCCAACGATATTGTCGCGTAAAAATAATAATACTTTATTGATATTGATGTCTTCGATTATATCCCAGAAACGTTCAACTACATCTTGAATTGTTTTTTCGCAATTACCCTGCAAATAAATTAGTTTCTAAACATAAACTGTTTTAAAGGTATGGACTGCTCTGCATTCGACTTTGTAAGATTTCATAATGAAACTTTTGGGCATATTATAACGTTGGAATTTGTAGACAAATTAAATTCTCCAGATTCCACTGTATGAATCTCAAATAGTTTACATTTTAAAAGAGATTACGCTTAAATCCCTTAAAATCAATATATCAAACGAAAAACCTCTGTCTGGTTTGAAATAGATAAATTCTTAGAGGAAATTACGTTAAACAGTCAGACATTAACAAATAAATCGAGTTTAGCCAAGATAATATCTAATTAGCTTTGCTTTCAATCATTCCTCCATAAAGTGTATACGAATCAAAATAAATTCATTCAAAATGAAAAGATAGAACAGTATTCTATTCATAGATCTATTACGATTGACCAGGTGTTAAATCAAACAATGGGTTAGTGTCGAGTCTTCTCTGGTATGCCCGTTTGGAATCAACCGAGAAAACCACAGATAACTGGTTCAAAAAAGGCTTCTAACAGAATTAAAACCTTTTAAATGAAAATATATATTCTATGCTGTAAATTTAAGGTTCATACATGGTCAGATAGTCAACTACATAGCTGCACCTGCAAGCCGCCGGCTTTCGGGTAAGTTCGTTGGATTTAGCCGAAAGACCATTGAACAGTTGGTTGCAAAGGGAAATTTCTCCTAGAATTTGAAGGATGATAAAATAGATAGTTAACTAGTTAGGAAGAGACACACTGTATTTCTGTAGAAAGCCATCGAGAGTAAAGACATGTATATATATATATATATATATATATATATATAGTTATATATAAACGTCTAGCTTTGTCCGTCCGTCTGTGTATCTGGAACGCTTTTGATACTTATTATATCAAGCATTTATGTGCGAGTGAGATAGTTAG
>WYDF02263509.1:0-18928 GCA_009867245.2 Adranes taylori
ATATATATTAGCACATATAGCACAAATAGCGTGGATAGCTAAGAGTAGTGGACTTGACTATTATACGGCTTGGCTCATCGCTGACGTGGAAAATGCTGTGCTGCACTGAAAATAAGCATAAACCGTACCACGTAACAATTAATTGAGTGAGTGTCTCCATATAGACTGTATAAAGAGAAAAAGATATTTTAGATCATTTCATGAACTCGAAGAGCCAGCAACAGTAGCAGCCCAGCAAGGCGGCGAACAAGGCGGCGTCAAGCCGAGATTTAAGCAGTGGCGATATTCAGCGACCATATTCCGATATTCAGCTAACCACTTGAACATAAGGTTAGTTACAGTCGCTCAGTGATCTTAACACCACTTGAACACCAAGGGGTTAACTGAACTACAGTGGTTCCTAATAGTCCTGCCATTGTTATTATCCAAATTATTATGCTAAAGTAAACCCCCGACTCCCCTGTTATAATATTCCCCACTTTTACTGGCATCCCGCATTGATACTGTTTTGTTTTATTATTATTGCACCGCTTTTATATGTAGTGTTTCATACATCACATTTCGTATAAATTGATTGATTTGTTTGCTTTAATATTTGCGTTTAATTTTGTATTTTTTTCTTTGTTTGTATTTTAAAAACCAATAGACGGTTTTGCTACAACGTTAATGCTATTTTACCAATTAGTAGAAGTTCATTTCAGCTGCCCGCAAGATGCCGAACTCCTGGGTAACTCACAAGACTCGAAGTTGCATGTGCCCTCAGTAAAGCCACCGATGGCGGAAGGAACAACAAGATCGATTCCAGCGTGCGGTCTCACGTTAAACGAAAGATTCACGTTTTCGGAGGATAGAATGTTCTGAAATAATAACATATTTGTTTGCGCTATTTGTGACTATCGCTAGTTCTCCCCATTAGTAGAGTCGCGAGTGGGAATCTGTCACAATTTGATGAAATTAAAATATTTTAAGTTAACCCCGATAAGTTTGAAAACATTTCGCTAATCTGTGCTACAAACCCCACATTGGAAAAAACTACTTTAAAAACTGGGTCGTGACAATTTGGTGGAAGCGCTGACATATATATAAATATATTTATCAAAATTTTGAAATTTTTTAAATTGATTTTTTTTAATCTCTGTAGGCTAGTTGGATTTGTTGTAGGCACCGCGTCATTCTATTTTTTCACAATTTATCGTCATTTTGGTTTATTTGTTTTTTTATGAGAACTGAATTATTTTTTTAAATAGCAAAGGGGTAGAATTTTTTGTGGACTTAATTTTGAATCATTCTTCATTGACCATTAGCAGCTTTTGCATTTTTTTTGTTATTTTGTTGTTATTTCAGTTTGGTTACTGATATAAAACTTCATATAACAATTTTCATACTTACATATCAATTTATAAAATTCAATATGATAAATTAGTTTGAATAAGTTTTATTGAAACATTTTTATTGACTATAACTGTTATGTCAACAAAATCGATGGTAACAATATTATTGGAACTAAAAAGTAAAAAATAAAATATTTTGACCAGTAAATAACTCAATTTATGTTATTTCAAAACGTAGGTCAATTATTGAATAAAGATAAAGTCTTCGTTGTAGAGAATCTTATAAATCTAGCAAACAACTGGCAACTCTGTATATTTAGTCATAAATTGAACTATTTTATGACATAAAATCAATTAAATAAATAGATAAAATAAATAGAAAGTTATTTACAGCCCAATATTTATTATCTTTTACTCTTTAGTCCATTAATATAAAGCCTTAAATTCAAACAGTAGTCTTATTTATTGCAGTCCTTATTTATTGCATAAACAGTAATCTTATTTATTGCAGTGTGTTTTAGGTTATAGCAGTCCAGCTTGACTGAGATTTTTCCAGGTCCAGCTTGACGGCGGTAGGTTTTGATGCTGTCGGCAGCAATTGGGCTGGATTTAGATTGGACTAGAATGACTGCTAAAATTTTAGAGAAGGCAGATAACAAATAAACGATCGTTTTTTGGCCGTTGCGAATTTTAAGAATATGATTATATGATGAGTTGCTCTCCAATCAGTTTTAACTTGCGAACGCTCCACGAGCTGCAATTATCTTTCCATAATTGTGAGTAGCCAACCCCGCGATACTGGCGGCAAGGTGGTGTACGTTTCATACAAATAATTCAAAAATCAGCTCAGACGAAGTTCAGAAGCCCCCAGAAGTTCAGTAACCTCATCAAAGTTGTGAAATACGTTGTTATCGACCTCTCGTACAGACGAGGTTACGAGAAATCAATAAACTCATTAAAAGGGAGGTCATAAGTCTTTCGCTAGACGAGAGCAATGAACGCGGGTTCAACGTCCTTACTAAGAAGTTGTTCGAATTGAATCCAGAAGTTTATGTAAAAAAAAAACTTGCGCGAGAAGTTCATGCTATTTTGTCACAAAATAAACGTACAATATTTTAATTTGATTATAAATTAACTTTGATTATAATTATCTAGTTTATAAAACATATTCATTAATTACTTATAAATATACAACATATAAATAATGCTAAATAATAACTATAAGTATTAATTTTACTATCATAACCAATGACGTATAGTTAAATTAAATATTGTAAATATAACGTGTATACATTTCGTCATATTTAAAATATTACCACAAGAAATACTTTAGTAAATATTATATAAGTCTTAGAAAGTAAATATTAGTTTACACGTATAATAGTAAATAAACAATTAGAATTATAAGAAGAATTTTAAATTAATTTATTATATTTATGGAATTTATAGGTTAATGTTATATATGTACTTTGGAACCACTGGATTAGTTGCGAAATTCGCCTATTACCAAAATAATATTCAAGTGGTAATGATTTCCCATTTATTTTCTGTAGTTAAGTTGCTTATTAATATACTTGTTAACTTCTAAAAAGCGTTTATCGATTTTCAATCTATGTAAGCATAGCCATTGATTATATCAATTTTAATCGATCTTAATTTATTACTGCCTACATTTTATTTCGAAAGCAGTTCGGATTGCTTAATAACATCTTATAACACCAATTAAAGAAACGTAGTTATATATTAAAGGTAATTTATAGAATAAATCTCGTTTTTAAATAGCTATATAGATATGTTATTTAGTTAATATATTGCTTTCATTTTAATCATAATAGGCAATTTTTATAAAAGGACAAATATTTTTGTTATAATTAGCTTAAAAATCCGATAATACTTTTATTAGTGTGATTAAAGTTTTGCTATTCATGTATTCTTATAAATTTTCATTCAATTTGGTAGATAAGATTTGTAGATTCGTAGAGTAAAGGTAGAGTTTTTTATAAATAAATCTTCTCCAAACGTTGTTCCTTTCATAGATTGGATTCCTGCAAATGCTTCGCCCAATTAAATATCACTTGTAATTCAAACCCTGCCTCTGATATCACAACCAGAGAAAGCGAGAACATGGGATGGTTACCTTTTGTTTTATAGTTACCTTTCAATTTCTTTTATCCTACTTCCAATTTCCAACAGTTCGAAAAGAGACATAATTTTTGAATCCTTTTTCTGGACAAACTAATACCGCCACTCTCAAAAAACATTCGTACGTCACGTAGGTTATGTTAAATAATTTATAGCATATTTTAAGTAATTCTTACAAATAGTCTTTAAAAAGTAAGTATTGATTGAAACAGCTTTATTTCTAAAAAGTATTAAACTTTAGCTTAAAGTATTTTTTACTATTTTCTAGATTATTTCTACGAAAGATAAAAAAAATTTCGTTTAAAATTTAATATAAATTAGGTAATAAATAATTTAATTTAAAAGCTATAAATAAAAATCATGGCTTCACTTAGGTGTTCCTAAGTACGTATTAGACTCAGCATCAAATGGTTAAATAGTAATACCTAAGCCTTAGCACCATTTTCAAAAAACTACTATAATTAATGGGGATGTTAAGTTAATGTACAAAAGGACCATAACAGTAAAGGTATGACATATGCTAAATAATTGATAAAATATTTCCTAAAGCAATTAGATTTTGGAATTAAAATTCGATTTTTATGATTATTTACGTTCATGTAAAGCTGGAAATATTGTTATGGTTAAACTGGATCAAGACTGGACAAAGGGGTTGGTCTTTCCCTAGAATAATAACTTAACACTACTTTATAAATCTAACCCATCCGATTATCAGTCAGAGGATAGGATGAAGAGCGTCGCCACCATTATTAAGAATGAAAGGGGAAAGGCTGGAGGATGAAACATCACCTTGATGACAACCAAGGTATTGGAGATGGAGGAACCATCATTAAATTAGAAAGTCCGTTGCCACTTTAGCAGACGTCAAGCCGACTTTTTCATTTCGACGCGGCAGTATGTTCAAGTTTGGGACAATATTGAAATACTTTTTACCTTTTGTTATCTGTTTTTTTTTTATTGAAAATAAATTTTGCATTATGTCAATTAAACACAGAGTTTAAGTAGCAATAAGAAGGTATGATGAGCTCTTACTCCAACATACTTTGGTTTAAAGCTCATACTAAATACATTTGATAATATTTAAAAATGTTTGAGGAATTAGTGGAATATCTGGAAGATACTACGGGCTACGGTCCTTATACTCGCAGATATTTCATAAAACAACGTTAACGTAATTAGTGGAATATCTGGAGAATTTGTGCTACTGTCCTTCTACTCCCGGATATTTCACAAAACAACTATCAATGGAATTGGCATTCTAAAAAATTAAATGTAAAATGTAATATTTATATACTTGTTCCTTGTATTCCCAAATAATAAAGAAGCCATCTTAACAGTCTAACAGAATCAAGTAAGAAGTAAAGAAAGCAGATGAAATTAATATATTAATATCTTAAAATTCACCAAGAGAGATTTTCACATAAATTAAATTAATTAAAATTCATCAACAGAACATTAGATAAAAACAAAGCAAATCATAATTATGCATGTTTTATGCAGGTAATACGATTATTGTTATTAAATCAAAATATTAATTAAAAACAGTTAGAAGCAATAATCCCATAGGCGTGCTTATGTCAATGTTATGTACTATAATATTTTTGAACATATACTTGTATTGGGATTAATACAGTTCATTAGATTGGATTTTAATATAAACACACTTTGTGTTCAAAACCGTACACACAACATCATATATCAATTCATTTACCTAAGTGATGAATTGTAATAACTTTAGATGTAGTATATAAAAACGACTGATTAGCTTTAATAAACGAGATTATTAAGTTAGCATTAGAACTGTGCATTTTACTCCAAACCACGTCGATCTAATGATACTCCATAGTAATTAGATTGAGTTCTAGTTACCAAAAGAGTAGATTTCAATTACCCTTTTGTTCATGGTACTCTTAAAGTAATATAAAATAATACTGTTATCGGTACTCAAATGAATTCGCTTAAATTCATTGACGGAACTCCAGTAAGGTTCTCCTAACCGACGTCTACATCTGAAATTTTTTTAAATTTCTATCGCTAAATCGGTCCTCAATGGAGCCTTCCACCCGTACATCTACCACCCTTGACTCTACTGCTACTTCCTCTTTCCGAATTCTTAATTCCTGCCACCAAACTGCAGGTATTCAGTTAATTTGTAGCGTTAACTAAAGAATCAATCTGTATATTTGGTTTGTAGCTACGGTACTAAATAGATAATTGCTACTTAATAGATACTCCAGTAAATATATTCCAGAGGAAATCAATGAATACATTTTGATTTTTCGTAATACCAATGGTTCTATTCACGTCAAAAAATTTCGTACGTCTTACTGATATTTAAAATAAAAATTTGAATATAGTTCTCGTGGCGGTGCAAAGAAAAACTGACTCAAGAAAAGAAAAAAAAAATCAGCAGCTAACCTAATTTGAAAGCTTTCTTATATAGTTGATTCATATTCATGAAGTGAACTTGAAGGGGCGGTATGACAAAATGAACCTTTTTATATTAAACGTAATTCTCTCAATCTTTCCCCTTTGTCATAAGTTTCGCCTGTTTTATATTTCAGTGATGTCGACCGATGCTGTTATTTTTTTACTTCTTCTTCGTTTCCTACAGTCATCTTGTCTACACACAATTTATAGCCTGATTTTCTCTGTGGAAGAAAATATAATTACATTTTTCTCAAGTGATATATTGCAACGATGTCTGAATATATTTTATGCTTATTAAAACAGATTAATATAATTCCATCTTATATATTTTATATATAAAACCAAGATATATATTATAATATTCATAATTGAGTAGGTAATATCCAAAGTTAAACATCGGATCATTTTTATGAATTTTTTTACTCAATACTGTGACGTAGTATCTAGAAAAGAGATGCAAACAAAGTGAAGTCCGTTCAAAACAATGTTTACAAAACAAGTCATCTGGGCTTACAAGATATCTATCTGCCTTCTTCTTTTTGAGGCGCCGTGTCTATTTTTGGTTATCACCATATTAATGTGATGCCGGAATCCATTTCAATCTGCAACTGTATGAAACAATTCTTACATACCATGCCGTCAAAATAAATATTTTCTTCCAATCCACCTTTTTCCCTACAATTTGTCGATAAGTGCCATGTGACATGAGACAAATTCTACCTTTATCTTCCAACATGCAACGGTCTCAACTAGAGAAAGGAATGATGACACAAAATCAATCTTCATATAATTTGTAAGAAACTCTAACAGTTCAATAAAAAAATTGAGTAACAATTTGAAGATATGTTCTGCATATTCTCGCCATTCCAATCAAAAAATGAATAAATAATGAAAATGATTTTAAAAATAATATTGGATTTTTTTGTCTTAAACTTTGAAATTCCCTGCCACTTTTATCTATAATTTTAGAATTAAATACTAAAATCGTGAACTTAATTTATCTTGTTGGTAAATAATGCGAGATGCCAATAAATTGAATCTGATATTTGAAATTGTTAATAATGTTTGTGTATAAAATTGACCAAAGAATTTCTCAATCTCGATTGGTTTTTGCAAAGCTTCGTTTGCAATAATAAAAGAATCGGATAAGACAAAATTCGGTAATGATAGAGAAGGAGAACGTAGGAGGAGATATGTTTCCAGTTTGGTTCCTTTGTGCAGGAAAACAATAGTTTGAGTGTACAAATACAAAACAGTAAGCCGCAACTTGCCAGCGGCTACCTTGAAATGCAAAAACAAAACATTTTCTTATAATATGCCGGGTCCAGATTCGCGGTTTTATCTTGTTCTTAAGAACAGAATAATAAAAATCTATAGATTGATGAAATATGCTATAATAAATTATGTAATATTATATTGCAGAAATTGTATCAGATGCTGAGTGACCCAATTAGGTCAGTTGAATGGCGGATTTATGTAGGATAATTAGCTCATATATTAGTATCAATATCAAGAGCTTTAAAAATTCCAAAATTTATAAGATAAATTTACTGGAGAAGGGAAAAAAGAAATTTCACAAATTATTGATTTTAGACTCCGAAAGCCAAAGTTCTTCATGCAATTCACAATCTGTATAGATAGTTAAAAAAAGAATTTAGTGCAGCATTCTGGCATACAAATATTTGTTTACAAATAGATTGTAATGGGCTGAAAAAGAAAATGAAACTTGGACTACTTTCCTTTTCCAAAGTTTTTGTGATAACTTTCTTGTGACGATCAATATCTATAATAAATACCACCTTCATTAAAAAATTTAAGGAATTTATACAGAAATTAAAAATACATGTATATTCATCAAAATCGATATTGTTTCCTTCAAAGTACTCTTCATAGACTGGAATTCATTAATGCCAGTGCTTGATCCAAGCGTCGAAAACTTTTAGATAGTAGGTTTTCGGTATGGCCAGAGAACCGTTTTTGATTTTTCCATTATATCTTCTTCGCAGATGAAAAGCGTTCCCGGTAGCGGTTTTCTGAGTCAACCGAATAGGAGTAAGTCGCAGGGAAACAAATCAGACGAATTCAATTACTATTGGATGGTATTCGTTCCGTTCTTTGCCAACATGTTGCAGATAACGACGGTTTTGTGCAAGAGTGCAAAACCAACGAATTGTTTGCCCACAAAGCCGGTCTTTTTTGGCGAATTGCATCACAGAAACGTCTCATAACTCTCCAAGTAATACTCCATGTTAAATGTTAACTAACATTCTAACAAGAATTCATGGTGCACAACACCGTTGTCATCCATAAAAATCGTGATCATCGCGTTGTTTTGCGACTGAAAATGACATGTATTTTTCGGTCTTTGGCTCATTAAGTGTCCCCATTCACCCGTTTCAAACCTAGATTGCGTGTCTTACTCATAAATCCACGTCTCCAGTAATGATGTATTAGATAAATATTGAGTTGGATTCAGCCATGAAAATCATGTCTTTCGCGACGTCAACCCTTTTTTGCATGAAATTCGCGTCTTTCGGCAACAGCTTTGTGGTGACACATCTGCCCCAAATCATTAACTAAAATGTCCTACACGGATCCAAAAGCGATATTCAAGTACTCTGCCAGCTCTCTGATTGTCAATTTGCGCTTTATCGCCATCATTTCTTTGATTTTATCGATGTTTTCATCAGTTTTCTGTGTCGTCAAGCTCGACGGACTCACGACTACATCTGAAGCGTTCGTGCCACACATAAACATTTGTTTTCGATAGAGTTTCGTGGAAATGTTGGTGAAACCCATATCCAACATTTCTAATGTCTTTTCCCGGTAAATTGGTTATTAACACAAAATTTACGACAAACTCGTTGAAGCAAAATCGATTCCATTATTAAAATAACAAAAAAAAAATCGGACGCAGATGTACTCAAGACGACGTAACCTTTGCAAATGTCAAGCTATGACGGTGAGATATTCCGGAGCAAAGAAGAGTTGTGGCGGAAAATCTGCGATGAAACAGATAAGAACCCAAGGTGGTTGTACTATAACCTTGTGACAAAGAGGTTAGGCAACGTTAAAGGCAATATCAGGGAAGTCGTGGAAACCTTCTTCCCAGCAGGCACGAATTGGTATAGAGGCAGAGGCACAAACTACGCTAGTTGCGATACCGGCAACAGCCATATAAGCAAAGGGGCATCAAGTATACAGCCAGAAAAAGTACAAAAAGCTAGCAAAAGTATACGTGTGCGAAAGGCTCCCGGACCGGGTGGAGTGCCAGGCGAAGTGATCAGGCTTCTCGCCGAAAAGAACCCAGTTGACGCGGCGGCTGTATTCAGCAATAATCTTGGCCAAGGAGTCTAGGTCAAGAAGGGACGCAAGCTAGAACTCATGCACAAGAAGGATAAGGAACTGGACAAACCATCGTCGTACAGGCGCCTATTTGTCTCTTAGACGTGGCTGGCAAACTGTTCAAGAGAGTCATCACCACTAGAATAAATGAGGAGCTGGATGAAAAGTGGGGCCTGTCGGAATGGCAATATAAATTTCGTACAGGACGATCGACCATAGACGCCCACCAAAGCAGTACAGGATATCGCTGCTGAAACAAATTGTGGGTTACTAGGCAGGCGCAGACATTGACTCATGGCGACGCCAGATATAACTTACGTGTTTAACATGTTCCTATGGCCAGTTATAATAGTGGCGCTAGATGACTTTGGTATATCCGAAAAAATTCGCACCTTAGCGCATGCTACCTTAGCAGAGTAATACATAGCTACCTCAGCGGTCGGAAACTTATATATGACACTGCTCCGGGGACCACAAATCGGAAGAGAAGTGGAGCACCTTAGAGGCATAATTGAACATGCTGATATAATCCAAGACTTATTAACTAGTAAAGGTCTGCAGCTGGGATCGGGCAAGACTGAAGCGGCTTGGCTCTCTACGACGAGAAAAGGAAGACCCGGAAACCAAAGCCTTATGTTAAACGTAGCAGGTAGCAATATCACAGTAAAGATGACAATCAAGTATCTGGGCTTTACAATAGAAGCTAGTCCTTACCAATCGGAACACATCTTAACTGCGATGACGAAAGCTGCCAATACGGAGCGAGCTATAGCGTCCTCCTGTATTCGAGCGAGCGAATATAGGAGGACGATTCATTGCTTGGAAAGTGTCTGTACAAGACACAGTACTTTATGCCTTTAAGTATTTTATCAGTGCGTAAAGGCCAAGAGGCAAAGCAGTAGACTGCGTTAAGCCAGTCGGGGACTGAATACCCAAATGACTAGAGCTTATAGAACGGTCTGTATAGTAGCGGTAAAAGTCCTCGCCGGTTCTATCCCTATGGACATACTACTTGAAGAGAGAGAACAGGGCACAAACAGCAAAGGTCGCAAAATCGGCAGCCCAGGTCTGCGAACTGAAAACCTCCTTGGCAGAGTGGCAGCAGTGTTTAAACAAACACACCTCCGATGTATGTATATAGTTCTATCTAATACTATTCACAATGTGATTGCTTAGCGGAGATAAAACGCAGCGTAAAAGATGCATTAGAAACACAGAGGAATATCCTAGAGAAAAAAGACAATTACAAAAGCGATGTGGATAACCTAGTTTTGTCAGAAAAAATACTGGTGGAGGTTATGGGCAAATGATAATTGCAAAACCTGTCTAAAATTATCTAACCCTACAATAGCCCTTTCCCTACAATTATCAAAGTGGTGCATATTCAGAATGCTATTTTTTGTTTATTTCAAGTAAAACACCTAATCAAACAAAATACCTGATAACTGGTCACATACTTGAATTGCAAGAAACATATTTAATGAGTTAATAAGTCAAGTTGATGTTCAGAGAGAAAGGTTACAAAGGAAAAATCAAAACTTAGGATCAGCAGTTTTCAGTTGCCCTATCATCAAGTTGAAGTAACTTCAGTACTCAGTCACGTTTATAAAGATTCATTATAATGAAATTAAATTTTGAAAAGAATTTACACTACCTCTAATACATACTATTTACAATAAAACTTCTAAAATGTAGTACTTCAGTTTGTACTTATAATTTATAATACAATTTTAATTTTACAGGAAGATACTGAGATTTGATGAATGTAAACTATTCTCACAAAGAATGCAGAAAAATGTAACTTATGGACCAGCCCTTTCCTTAGACAACTCGAACAAACAATAAGCGTAACGAGTGAGTATCAGCGCGCGTTTCTTATAAACTTGATTCGTCCATTCGCAATATGTTTCGCGTGTCGAGTTTGAGTGCTTCAATCGTTTTGCCCCGAAAAGAACAATAGAAGGAAAAATCTTTTCAGCTAAAATCCAAATGCTTATTTTCATCGTCGTATACGTAATCAAGAAATTGCAAAAACGTATTTGCTTGGAAATGAAATGAGAACATACAGCAATAATTTCATATTATTTTAGAGGAAATTTAATCAATTCAGTAGTTCTCTAAAAATGCTTAACTACATCTAAAAACACAGGCGTACTTGGAAAAATAAAAATGATTAGAAAGTAAGGACCATGGTAAGGAGCAAAAATCTCTGCAAACAAGGAATAACAACCTGTGTAATTAATAAATTTGCAATATGACTAATGGGATATGTATTACTTTTAATACTTCATATTACCAGCAAATACGATAGATTAAAATGCATAATTTTCACACAGTCACGATATTCACAATGGCAAAATACGTGTTTTAGAAGATGCTCGAAATTTTCGTTGTGTAAACATTACCTAAACATTCTACAATTCTTTGCGAGCCAGAACGAACTTTTAAAAAAAACTGAAAAGGATGTAAAGGATTTTGATAAGCTCAGAATCCATGATAATTACTGAAAAAAAAAATTCCTGATATAAAATTGCTGCAACATATTCCAAGCCAACTGCGAATAAATTCAAAAGTAGAAAACTACTTTGGCTGCTAAAGAATTTGATATTGAAGTTTAATAATCTTTTTGTAATGACTATTTCAACTCTTTTGACATAAACAATTTTTAAACTATTTCGGTTTATTTAAACACCCAAAAAAATGTTTAAAAATTGTGTATCATATTCCTGGCACTTGTAGATGAGACGAAACGCACTACAAGTCCAAAGCGTTTCATTTTCAATTCACAAATTTTTCGGCGTGAGTTTTTGGCATCAATAGACATAGAAGAGCATCTATGAGATGCAAATAAAATGTATTTAAAAAAAATTAATTACTTTAAATAAATTGTAATACCGCGGCACTGGTAAGAAACCAGTTTGCAATAATAAAATGTAAATGTAATTAAATTGTATGCAGCCGCTTACGTTCACGCAGTAAATAGAGACACAATGATCGAAGAGAGATAGGTTTAGTTAATGTTCGCTGTTGACTTATATTATGTTATAGGAACGCACATAGTGTTGGTAGATAAGAATAGAAGTATTTTACGGCTTGTCTCGTCGCTTATGTGGAAGCTTCTACTGCTTCACTGATTTGTATGACGGACCGTAACACGAAATAGTTTATGAGTGAATGGCTCCATAGAGACTGTATAGCAGAGAGACAGACTCTGTGGAGCCTTAATGCCTATAAATACAGCGTATTTGTATAGAATATTTTAGTTCTTTGTGAAATCGAAGACAGGCCGTCCAGCAGCAACAGCCATCAGAGCCGAGGGACCAGCCGAGCGACTACCCAAGCCGAGCCAAGCGAAGCCGAAATGTAAGCAGCAGCGACAGCCGGCGACCACCACCGGATGAGTAAGCGTTTTTATATATCGCTATACAGTTTTATTGCATTTGTTCATAATAGCATTGTTTTCTTTTTCTACCTTACCTACTTCCTACACTGCTAGAGTGTATGGCTCCATCCTTTACTTAACAAGGTTGGTATCAATCACTAGATAACAGTAACACTGACCTGTTCGAATCGGTATTACGTAGGTCTTAGCAGCATCCTTTCTATACCCCTCGTAAGTTAGTATCAAACAGTCTAGGTTAGTATCATACCAGTAAGTTAGTATCATACACTCTAGAGAAGTGTATGATACTAACCTACAGGTTGGTCTCAGTCACTCACTGACGTGCCTAATTCTGACCGTCTAGGTTAGATTTAGCTATTCAACAACAGCACCACTAAGTTGTTCGACGACGTAGGTCATACTGATTCCAAGTATTCCTGTCCTTGTCGTTTTCTGATTTATTGTACTAAAGTAAACTCTCAGCCTTCCCGTTGTATGATAACATGCTCCCCGCATAATTATTGTTTCCTTATCATATCCCCGCACGTTTTATATGCACCGCTTATTAATTAACTGCTAGATGATTTTAACGTATTTGATTTAGTGTTTGCTCACTGCTATTAATGCGCTACTGTTAATTTTGACATTTAATTAGTTGAAATTTATTTGAACATTTATTTCTTTGTTTCTATTTTGAAAGACCAAAAGACGGTTTTATTAAAACCTTAATGTTTTTTACTCAATAGTGGGTAAGTTTAATTCAGCTGCAAGCAAGAAGGAGTACACCTGGGCAACTCAGAACACTCGAAGCTGCCTCAGTAAGCCACTGCGTACCGGAGGGACACCAACATCAGTAGCAATGCGGTAACACGTTAAATGATGGACCAGGCGTCCGAGATATGTTTTGCAGAGGATAGAAAGATTCTGTAGGATTAAGATATGTTTTTGCGCCATCGGTGACAGTCGCTAAGGCTCCCCACTAGCAGCGTCGCAAGTGGGAATCTGTCACACATTTCAAAATTTAAAGTCATTATTCATGATCTCAAATTGAAATTGTTAGAATCGTTTCGCTATTCATTGATGAAAACGAAATCAGAGTAATTAAAAGTATTCATACTGTAACGAAAGAGAAAATGAATTAAAAAAATTAGAAGGCAAACATTAAAAAAATTTAGTCTCTACTAGATACGTCCCTGTTCAATTAAAACTTTTCAATTTTAAGGGACTAGACACGCACGCAGATAGTATACAAATAATAAGAACCTATATAATATATTAGGATTTCAATGTAAGATCTTCTTAGTGAGATTCCCTTGATAGAGTTGTTTACAAATTTTGGGATCTAACTAGACTCAGGAAGTGATCTCTTGGGACGCATGAACTCACTATATATAGACAGGAAGGTTAAGCTTACCAAAATCTTTGTTTAGCTTTATCTGAACAATGGATTTTGAAAAGCAGTTTTGATATGAATTATTTATGTTTCCCAAAGAGGTCATATTTACCTCATAGATAGATAAGTGGATCTAAGAACATTTGCCCTAAAATCATTTGCTGTAAATCTTTAATACAGGAATAATTATTAGATTCGCTAACTATGCTAAAATGGCACTTAGAGTGTATAATACAATGGGTTGCCAAAATATTAGAGACAGTACAATGTTTCTATTATTTTTAAGGTTGTACTTGCTTCCTAAATCCAGTCAAGTACTTTTGTTTAATGGCCATTTTGATTACTTATTTGTAAATTGTTTATTACTAAAGTTTTTTATTTCTTGTAAGTTATAAAGGCTGAAAACACGACATTCAATGATACAAACATGGATTGTCAATTATCATTTGTCAATTAACGCGAGTGAAGATGTGTTGCTGTAGGATTTGAGTGTGAACACAAAATTTATAGCTCAATCCTGTCGCTAAAATTTATTTTTAAGGCAAGTTGTTTCATATTCTATCATTTATTTATAAAACAAAAAGTTTTGTTCTTCTTTATTAACTCTTACATATACTAATAATGAACTTTTACGATTTTTCAGTATATGCAAGGGTGCAAATGTTTCTCCAATGCAAACCGCTGAAATTAATCATTGAAAGATAACCTTTTTCCAGTTGCGGCGCACTAAATCGAAAAATTTGATTTCGCGGTGCACTTGAGGGACTGCCCCATAAATAAAGTCGTGACGATACAATCTATAGACAATCGCCAATAAAACAGTTAATTTTACAAATTTAAAAAGTATTAATAAAGGAATCAAAGAATAAATCTTAAATTTGATTCATGTGAATTGTTTTTCAGAGCATTGAGATTGATGCGAGGATCAATTGTCGAAAGACTGACGCGCATTTCCTTGTCGATCATTTGAAGTCTCTCCCCTTTCTTAGACTTCATTTCCTTAAGTGTAGAAAACCTTGCTCATAGAGATAAGTGCTTCCAAATGCTAACAGTGATTCGACGGCCTTGTTACTGAGTTTAGGAAATTTGCTGCTCTAACACAACCAAAACTCAGACAGCTCCTTTTCAGCGAATAATCATTTGAAACCAAAATCGTTTCATAAATCAATTATGTTTTCTTCCTCCTCTCATTCAAGATTTTTGATTTCACAGTCCAAGAATGGGTTCACAATCCATTCCGTTTCCGAAACATTCAGATTAGGAAAATATTTCACAACAGCTGTTGATAAACACTTCAAAGTTTCTTCGATTTCTTGCTTGATAAGGGATTTTAAAGGATTCTGGTCAACTTTCGGAAAAGATGCAAAGTTTGAGTTGCTGATCTTTAAATTCCATAAGCCAAGTTTTGCCTTAAATGCTTTTAACTTGCCAGAGATTGTGATATTATTTTCCTGAGCGCCTCGTAAACTTAAATTAACTTCAAATTAACATTCAATTGAATGTAGTTGACCACGTTAACGACCTCATCTAGAGTTGCTGCAATGATGGGGGGAACCGGTTTTGCAACAATAATTACTCTGTGAATCATTCAATAAACTGATTTGACACTTGGAATTTTCTCGAGAAGGTGTGCGACGAATCCTTTTTTCAATTCTTGCATACCTCTAGCTTAATCTGTGCAGACGCTGACAACATTGTCATCAACTAATTCAAAAATTCCGCGCCAGTTGTTGTTTGTTTCAGTTCTTGACAAAAGAAGAAATTATTCACAATTTTTCCTGCATTAACGAGCCTCAAAAATGTCAGCAACTGGTAATGTTTACGCTTTCGTCGAGCTGGTAATGTTTAGCCGATTTTCTTAAACGATCCTCAAAGCATTCTTTCAATTGTAATTCAATATCATCTGATATATCTTTGAATCTTCTCGCAATAGTTTTTGAAGACAACGGAACATTCTTAAACTTCTGAACAGCATTCGTCTGCATACATCCAACTGCAACTCAAACTTACTTGAAATGCCTCACTCAACGCCTATTTCCTGCCCAAGTTCGTTTTTGAATTACATTTTTGTAATCCTATAATTGTTTATTCTATAAATGTTTATTCTATAAACAATTATGGGAACATACTAATTCTATTAAACTCTCGTTTGAAAAGCCATAATAAAATATTAAATGTTTTGAGGTTAGATTTCATTCCCGTTATGAGTCTAAAAGTTAGTTAAACCAACCTTTAGCGCCATGGACGCGGCAAGAATGTTCACTGTATGCCTGTTCTAAAATAAATTTTAAATTTGGACAAATACGAGGGAAAGTCGGTAAAATTCGGAAATCTGCCAACGCTGCTTATTTTGATGATCGACGCATGCACACTGGTATAGTGGAACATATCAAGATGGCGACTTGATTTTGTCTGATTGTCTAAATATAATTCCGTGTGTAGATAGTGGCGTATTAAATTTTGTGTCATAGTGAAAATGGAGTTAACACAAGAAAATATGCGCGCAATGATTTTGTACGATTTTCGTTGTGGTTTAACTTAACAGCAGTGCGTGGAACGTTTAATGTCTGCATTTGGTGAAGTGCCATCCAAGACAATGGTATATCGCTGGTTTCAAGAGTTTAAGTTCGGTCGTACTTCGCTTCAGGGTGAACCAAGGGAAGGTCGTCCTGCAACAGCTGTTGTTGCGGCAAATATTGATGCTGTACGTCGAATGAGTGAAGAGGATCGTCATGTAACGTATGATGGGATTCAGGGATCCTTGCTCATTTCTCGGACCTCAATACATTCTATTTTGCATAAGCAATTAGCCGTAAGAAAACTTTGTTCTCGTTGGATACACCATAATTTATCCAGTACTCAAAAAGACGATCGTGTCAAATGTTGTAAAGAAATGCTGTCAAAGCAACAATCAACAGTGTGGGTGTTTCAAAATGAACTTTTACCCCCTAAAGTTGTTCGATCGCGAAGCACTTCTAAAAAAAATGATTGCATGCTTCATTGCAAAACCTGATCATGTTGCTACAATTGCTCTAGGGGAACGCCGTACAGATGCGTAATGGTATACAACAATTTGCTTGTCACAAGTCATTGATGAGTGCCGAGAGAACAACCATACACTAACAATCATTCTTCACCAGGATAATGCTACACCTCATACTGCTGACGAAATAGTCGATTATTTGCAAAGTAAAAGCATCGAATTAATGACTCATCCAGCCAATAGTCCTGATTTGGCGCAAAACGAGTTCTTTACGTTTCCCACCATCAAAAATAAAATGCGTGCTGTGTTCACCGTTTCTCCAGCCCGGAATAAGTTGTTAATGGATTCAAGTTACACATTTTGAGTACGCCAACTTCCGACTGGAATAAATGTTTCAGTGATTGGTTTGAACGTATGCAAAAGTGCGTAGAATGTAACGGTGAATATTTCGAAAAACAATAGCTGTCGGCGCTGTAGGCGAATACGGGCACTGGAGACATGGGTAGGCGCTTGATACGGTACACTAGTTATATATTAGAACCGTTAAAGCGAGGTTCTAGATAAAAGTGCTCCTTAAGAAAATAACAGCTCCCCCAACAAGGTTAAAAATATACCGTTTGCAAAATTTGAGTTATAATGAAACTGCCTCAATTTTTTTATGAAAAATAAAAATTGAAAAAATAAACAGGGACGTAGTTATATGACGTTTCGTCGAATTGAAATTTATGCAATTGATAATTTCGATGAAATTATGGAAATATAATAAAAAACGTCAAATTGCATCATTTGGAGGAAAAATTGTAAATTAACAAGTTTTCTACTTTTCGAGAAAGAAATGACTATTTTACATGGTCAATTTATTATACCTTGTTCTCGCCTCGATGAAAAGGTACAAAGCCATACGTTATATCCTAAGATAAATCTTACATAAGGCTACGGTATAGGCGGGGTCTCGTCCCCTAACAATATTTGAAGGGTGAAAATGGAGAAAGACTGAAAAATGCGGCCTTTCGAAAGTTTTGATTAACAATTTTATTTTCGACTATATGGAAAATCGTGGAGTGAATGCATGGTACACAGTTGAAAAGCTTATTTCAGGGCGTTTCTGAAAAGTACTGAACGAAAATTCTACATCTTTTAGTTATTGAGTTTTGATTTTTTTACAACATTCAATTTTCTACTTTTACATATATTGTTATGCTATACCGCAATTCTATTTACATTTCCATTCATAAGTCCTAAATAATAAAATAGCGAAACATGTTCCTGACAAGAGCGGCCGTAGGCCATGGCACACCGGACAGCGGGGTTGTCCGCGTCGTAGCCAAATATGAGGACCGGGGATTTATGGGCTGGCAAATTCGTGCGTAGGTAAATTCAAAAGGTCATATTGACTGCCTTGTCAGAAATTTCCCAAAAGTGACGGCAAATCGGATATCGGACCTGTCTGCGTCGCAAACAAGTATGGGGACTAGGGGATTCATGGGTGGACGATTTCTTGTAGGGCGCATACAAGTAATATTATATGTTCAACGGTTTCCTGCTAGAAAAGAAACGAATGGATGGACTATTGTGATTAAAGATTCGAAAAAAATCGTCATGTTTTTTATAAAACAAGAACACCAAGCACAATCCTATATTAAAATAATTAGTTAAATATTGTCAAATATTCAAAATATTATCAAAAAATTGTCTCGAGTCGAAAAAAAAAACAAAATATTTTTATTAATGTATTACATCATATTAAAGTCAGATTTCAGAAAAATACTTCGTGTTAGTGCGCATTTTCAAACGCTAGAAGACGCTGGATTGGGAAGAAAACGGTATTGGGGTGGACGGTAAAATGCTCAACCATTTGCGATTTGCTGATGACGTTGCTATCATTGCCTCATCGTCAGAGGAACTCCAGAGAATGCTCGAAC
>WYDF02263520.1:0-18928 GCA_009867245.2 Adranes taylori
AAATAACCCAACTCATTTGGGTAAATAAAATATGACCTGTTAATGGATAGTCGTTTTACGACGGATTATCATCTAGTTGTAAAATAGTTGTATAGTGTTATGTATTTGTTGTAATGTTGGTGACAGTATCTTCTCTGATTTATTGCTTCCTTATTGAAATATTGGAAATAATATCCTTTCTGGTTATTTATGTTTTCCGTTGATTGTCTTGTGAAAATTATTGTAATTGTTAGATATGACTTATAGGATCTTCGAATAATAAAATTGAAAAGAAAAAAACAGGTTTGATTGATGTTTATTATGTCTTATATATTTTGATTTCTATGAGGATTGTTTTGGAAGTGATTTTTTTTTCGATAAAGCGTGAGAAATAATAGTAATTTGGTTTTTTAGGCCACTAGCCGGCTGTTTGGTGAACTAGGACATCATTGGGCATCTCAACAATTCTGAATTTTTTATGAATATATTAATGTAATGAGTGTTCTTATATGTTGTAACGCACCCTGCTGGCGTTAACGTAATGACGCAAACAAATATCTTAATAATAGTTACAGAATTAAATGTTCTTCGGAAACAGGTTTCTCGGGCGCCAGATCAGTTTAAAGTGAGACCAAGTGTTGTCGTTCTTGCGGGGAAACTGTAATAAACGTATCCACTAATAAGTGAAACAGCATTAAAGGTTTAACAAACCGTGTATTGTTCTTCTAATATAAACAAAGAAAAGGAAATATTAATATACAAATAAAAATATCATCAATCAAAACATAAGCTGTAAATCATTTTAGCCTTTATAGCGGTTATCATAATATACAGTAAATAAAACACTAAAGCCAAATGGTTTACATACGGTGGTGCAAACGCACTAATACTAATCAATAAGCAGCGGTGCTCGTATATTACTACTATAAATGCGGTGATAAGATGGCGAAACGGTGAAAATTTTAGAAGCATGTAACTACGGGAAGTATATATACAAGCAATCAATTATACTCAAGCAAACTGTAAGGGTGAGTCTATATATACACTAACACGGAATGACGTATACCTCTCAATATACTGTATGAATCACGGGTAGGGTAGGAACACTCGATATTTGTTACTAACGCCGATCATAAATTATACTCAATTATGGGAGGGCGGATAAATCTTAATACACAATTACAGGTGACAGGTTGTGTAGGAACACTAGAAATTTGCTACTAACGGCGGGTTATTAAACCTTTCACAATATGGAAGGGCGGATAAATGTTAATGCTTAATACGGATAACTGATAGGACAGGTATGCCCGGAGATGGCTACTAGTTACAATAAAGCTCTCGTGAACGAAGCGTTAATGTCACATGAGACACCAAAACCAACTCTTGTGAACATAAGTTAGCGTTGAGTGTACTCTAGCTATTAAGGAATTACTACCGGTTACAGCAACATCCTTGTGAACATAGGTGCTAATGTCACCTGGGTCATTAAAACTAACCCTCGTGAACGTAGGTTAGCGCTATAAGCCTCTAGTATACGGAGCAATAAGGAGTCACTACTAGTTATACAGTAATATCCTTGTGAACATAGGTACCACTGTCGCCGGAGTATCAACCACTAACCGCTGTGAACAAGGGTTAACGTTTGACACACGTTTGTGCAGGTAACGGAAAAGAAAATCGCTATAGGTTGTGAACATAGGTGAGCGAACATAGGTCAGCGTTAGAGGCAATATAGTATACGGAATATTAAAGAGTCACTAACAGTTACAGCAACACCACTGTGTACATAGGTGCCACGTTAGTGCATTATATGGTATAGGAAATGCTAATAGTTACTTCAGCGCCCCTGTGAACATATGTATGAACGTAAATTAAACGACTAAAACCGACTCTTGTAAACATAGGTCAGCGCTACTGGCACTTTAGCGGATTTATACACTACGATGGAAACACTATTACTTACAATAGCGTCCTTGTGTACATAGATGCTAGCGTCACCCAGCACTCAATACAACTCTTGTGTACATATCTCACTAATGTGTGCATTAAGTGAAAAGGAAATAGGTTAATGGAATATTAAAAGGAAATATAAATAATTAAAAATACATACAATCAATAGCAGTGAACGGTATATCCAATTATGTAGCAATAAACGGTATAAGAATTATTATAAGAATTACTCTTACCAAATGTGTAGACCGGTGTCTGCTGGCTCGACTGCTGGCTGTTGATTTCGGAGTCGGGAAGCCCGGAGACTGTTCTTAAAAGATTTTTTTTTGTTTTTCGCATCCAACAGTGTGGGATTTTTATCCTAACTAAAACTCCACTCCCTGTTGGGATTCGGTATATTTTAGGGAGATTGGAGAGTTTGTTTGAAGGAGGCTTTAGGATTTAACCTCTTCAGCCTGGAACTGGTAATAAGTGGAATGCTTTTAGAAATTATGGTAAGCTGATAGCTTGCAGATAAGATATACGCTATAGCATTCGCATTACGGGCAAGGGAACCTGGAAAACCTTGGCGATAGCATGGTCAACTGATGAGGTTTAGTAGGGTGAGCTGATTTGCTGGTAATCTTGTATATATTATTGTACTTACTTGGCTGCGCAAGTGGGTGTTAGTTGACCTGAAATAGAAAATAAGGATGTTGTTGAAGTGTTTTTTTTTTCGAGTACTTTTTATTTTACTTTTATTATTTTTTTGTCTTTTTTTATTAATTAGGCGTAGGAATCGTCTTAGGGACAGAGGGATTGATTCAAGGATTTCTAGGAGATCCTCAGGGGGTTCCTGCATTGTTTGGATAATTCGAGCTGGCGGATGTGGGAAGGGTCTGCGTGGCAATTTGCTACGGTGGCGACTGGCTTTCCAATCACAACGAAACGAAGATTTTGGTAGGCTATTGGGCTTTTTTCTGCCTCATATCGAGTCGAATATTTAGACTAGAGATTTTAGACGATCAGCAGATATATAGTAGCGCACTTGGAAATTGGACGTGTAACCTGTGAATTTTTCGAAGTATTCTTCGTTCGCAGGTAGTAAGTTTGTGCGCTTGCGCATTAGAAAGTATGGAATATAGAACAGCTCTAAATATCATAGGTATTGTAAGTGTGATGCATGAGTTTTTGTATGACAGCCTCTAAAGCGTCCTCGAGTGTGTAGATCAGGTTCACGCGTTTACCCTGGAAAGGGTATCCTGGAAAGGGAATAGTTTAGGTCGGAATTCCAGTTAGAAGTTCTATTGAACAATACGCCCAGATAGCAGATTTCGTCTTTTAATGAAATAGGTTCGTGCCAGAGTCGGAGTTTCATGTGGGCGATGTTTTCATGTTTCTTTTTGACATGGTTAGGATGCTGAATCAAGATGGCTTGAGTTTTACTCGCATTAATTTTTTTTGTTTGGGTAGGAAGTGGAGAAACCTTCAAAAGGCGAATGATGCCCATTGCATCCAATAGTGTGGGATTTTTATCCACTAAAACTCCACTCCCTGTTGGAATTGTATATTGTTGGGAGATTGGAGAGTTTGTTTGAAGGAGGCTTTAGTATTTCTTCAAACATTATTCATCATGTTTGTTGATTTCTTCAGATTTTCATCATTACATATGGTCATCCGGGGAATACATTCTATCTCTTTCTTATTCATCTCTTTCTTATTCATTTCTTATTCTTTCTTAGTCATCTATATTATTATCGTGCTCGCACATACGCACGGGAACTACGCTATATATTATAAACTATATACCCGCTTCCAATGACGTAAATAAGCGTACTCTGTCTTACTCAAACGATCACATATTCCTTTCTTTCATACGCGCGACATATTTATTTAGCATACAACATCTTGTAATATTTATTTACGTCTTCTTAACTCGGAAGAAATAATTATTTAATTATTTATTTATAACTTTGTTGTGAATAATATAATCTTTCATTTAAAATATGGTGCGGCAAAACATATAAATAATGTGCGCTTATTTATCTATTCAAGATGACGCGTTTTAAGTTTTACGAATAGAGACAGACAGACATATATTGTTTTATGCAGTCTTTTGCTATAAGGTTGCCAACTCAAGATGAGTAGATTTATTTATTTTATTTAGTCACGGAATCTAAGAGATATTATATTTATAGTAACATCACTCTGTTACAGTGTTAAAGAATTACCTAATAAATTGTAGTGGAAAAATAAATTATATAAATTATTGATAACTTGGATGAGTTAGTCACTTTCTAAGTAGTATTGACGATTTGAGCAATCAAATAGCTTAAAAAAGCGGGCAAGGGCATATACGTATTTCAACCATATGGTATATGCATCGTCAGCACCCTTTTTTAGTAGCGCATCCACATTACAACGACTTAATGCGAATAACGTCCGGATATTTTTAAGGAATTTAAATTCGTTTAAAATGTTGCAACTAGAGTGATTACAGAATTCTTCTAATAGGTAGGCGACTATATAAATTATATTTTCAGTTCCTTTTATAATTGGGTGCGTTAATCTGTAAATTCGGGATTTATCTATCAAGTAAAAAACTCACCCCTCTACATTGTCACGGACATAAAATAATCGCGACAATATGTAACTCTTAAAAATTCCAAATTAGAGTAATTTGGTACATATCGTAACATCCGGTTCTTGTCCCGCGAATGAAATATGTAATCTCACTTAACCCCGCTATACTAAAATGTCTATCCATAATTATCAATATGTTAAAGAAAACTAACATGAACCCAGCAAAACTCTCTGGTTTATTTTTGTTTGAGGTTTATTATAAATTACACACATTATTCTAACATTTTTCCAAACTGCTACAATTGAGGTAGATTTCTAAATTTTATCTCCCAATTGGTCAACGTATGATTAGATGTAATTAAATTGAAATAAACTCTTTTATTTGCTTATGTGTGGTCTGTTTAAATAAAGTTTTCGAACCGGCAATATTAGTGCACAATAAAATCGCTTCGTTCTAACAATACCTTGGATAGTAGGGTGGGATTTAGAGTTTCGTGAATGCGAAATTTAAATAAACTTAGTAAGAATCTATCCTCCTATCTAGGTCACGCTAAAATCAACGTGGCAATATATTAAACCTTCTAACTTTCAACTCCACGATTTTTTTATATTAAAATTTAACCATTTCATTTCTAAGATAAAATGTAACTACATTTTTGAACCAGATAAGCAAGTAGAACAAGAGAAAAGTCTTAAGCGTAAGAAATTTTCACATTTAATAACAGAAAAATTTACAAGCGACAATAAAGATAACCGCAAAATTCACTATTTCTTGCTTGCGCGTCAAGATTGAATTAATTAAAAGCGAAGAGAACGATTCTTATTAAATGTTTAATAAGAACGAACAAAACACTAAATGCCATCGTAAAGAGCATGTAATTATGTAATAAACGCGTCCTCAGTAAGATGGCGCCATCAGACACGATTGCACACCAAACGTGCATTTACTATACTATGTCGGTTTTAAAGTTCATCTACAAGTCTATCACCACACTTAGCGTAAATTACGTTTATGTGTGATTCTATAAATTGTTCTAAAGCTTTGTAGAGTGTGAAGCGCTTTTCTATTACCACGAAATAGCTAATATTTTCTTATAGATAATTAAAATCGTAAAAGCGTGCGCCTCATGAACAAATGACAAACAAATGAACAAATAACAAGTTTATTGACCGTGGCCCCCTTAAACTCTTAAAATGTTGTTGAAGCTCCCTTAAATTCTTAAAAAAATTTTCGCGGACCGCTTATATTCTTAAAATGTTTACACGGCCCCTCTCACCTTCCTGTTCCCTATTTATGAAATATTTTTTTTTTATATTTCTGATATATTTTGGAGAAAAAGATTATATTTTCTACGCAAATTGTAAACTTAGACTTATAAAAACTATTTTTATTTTTATATTAATGTCAAAATCCTTCAAATACTAAGTCCTGCGGGCCCGACAAAATCTTTCGCCCTTGGGGGCCTCGACCCCTCCGGTTAAAAATCACTGCTGTAAAGGACCTTTAAAAGAAAATTACAGCTCCCCCACAAGGTTAAAAATTAACCGTTTGCAAAATTTGACAGAAAACTTGACATTACAATTTTTTTTTTAATATAAATACTTACCGGTTTTGCCCCAAATCATTATAAAGATATTATAGAAACTAAAATTTAAAAACAACATTTATCTAATAATCACAAAAGATTTTTTAAATCTTAAAAATTTAACGATTTTGCCCTAAATCATTATAAAAATATCTTAGATTACAAAAACATTTATCTAACCATCAAATTAAAATGTTTTTTGATTCAATTTTAAAAAATCTATAATTTGCTCGAAATCATTAAATATTTTAGAAACTAAAAATTAAAAAAAAATTTATCTAATCATCACAATTTTTTTAAATCTAAAAACAACTATTTTACTCAAAATCATTATAAGAATATTTTTTAATCTAAAAATTTAACGATTTAGCTCAAAATTTGACAGATGAAAATCTTCTGTAATCTATCATCCGTTATTGAAATTTCGCAAATTGTACATTTTTTTTTTTTTTGAGATATAATACATTTTCCTTCGTCATGTTTGCGTTCAAAGCAAAATAGCAATATGTCTGCTATTGCATCCATAAAAGGTATTGTTATTATTGCACTAGCTTTGTTTACCTAGGTTTATTTTACATATTCTGTACAACTAGCACCATCTTCCGGCGCAAGTAAATTACTCCTGACAAGCAATGACGCAGAAATCTACATTACCAACGTCATCATACTCCCCACTATAATTACTCAATTTTGAGTGAATTTGCCGCTAGAATGTCGCTTATTATCGGACTAAAATCTTGCAATAATTGTTAAAATGCAGTTTATTTCTTAAAAGGTTGAGAAAATCATTTATTTTAATTTTTTATCTAATAATCACAAAAGATTTTTTAAAACTAACGGTTTTGCCCAAAATGATTATAAAAATATCTTCAAAAATTTTCTTTTGTTAAATTAATAAAATATATAAATTGTCCAAAATCATAAAATATTTTAAAAACTAAAAATTTATAATTTTTTTGATCTAATTATGACAAAGTTTTTTAATCTAAAAACTTAACCAAAACTTTGTCCAAAACCGTTATAAAAATATTTCAGAAACTCAAAATTTTAGCATTTTTTCCCCAAAAAAATAAAATTTTTAAAATTTTATGATTGTGCCCAAAATCATTATAAGAATATTTTAGATTTTAATTTTTTCTAACCATCAGAAATATTTTTTTTATCTAAAAATTTAATGATTTTGCCCAAAATTTGACAGATGAAAATCTTCTGGTATCTATTATCTATTATTGAAATTTCGCAAATTAGTTGAATTGTTTTGGAGATATAATACATTTTCTTTCATTATGTTTACGTTCAAAGCAAGATGCCTGCTGGCATTTCATCATCTTACGTCAAAATAATTTTTTTAACATGACCCTACAGTTGAGCGCGTGGGGCATAAATAAACAGTGTATCTGAAATGGCTTTGTAGACGACGCGACTTCAAGGCACTGAAATAAGTACCATCTGCCTAGACGCATTCAATGCATTAGAAGATGGGTGATACTTTAATTTTAGACGTTTGAGCTATGTATATATAGATGGCGTACGGATAAAACAATTTTCAATTTAGTGTCTCTTAAATTTAATAGCAAAATAGTGCATACACGAAATGTAGATAAATATATGATCCATGACTTGTATTGAATTCGGTTTAACACCTTTTATAAATCGATATAAAATCATTAAGATAAGTAGGGGGATTCTACCGGCAAATCTACTCAAAATTGAATATTTGTAGTGGAGGGCAAGTTGACGTTAGTAATGCAGATTTCTGTGTCGCTATTTGTCAGGGATACTCTATTTGCACCAGGACATGGTGTTAGTTGTACAGAATATGGTAAATATACTGGGTGGTGAATAAAACTAGTATAACTCTGTTTTATACTCAGTGGGCATACTGGGTGGTGAATAAAACTAGTATAACTCTGTTTTATACTCAGTAGGCAATCGAGGGACTCTGTATAACTCAAAAAGTCCCTGATCTCTCGCTTCATTTCATTTCAACAAAAACCCACGCATGCCAAGGAGATCCTCACAAATAAACGGCAGCACAAGAATAAAGAATCAATTATATTCCTGATTAAATAAGTTGTCAGATACCGTTTCTGTTATTGATTATGAAAACTATGATTATTCAAAGTATTCATTACTTTTAAAAAAGCGCAACATGAATTGCATTCCCTAAACTATACTACAATAAAATTCAAATTAACATTCCTAATACATTGTATACAAAATAAAATGTTCTGGATTTTATACTAAAAATTGTGCATAATTTTCATACAGAAAAACAAAAAAACATATTTACTAAAATTTCACCCTTGATTTATTGTGGTATTTCGCAAAGACTAATGCGATGGAATATAAATAATAATTTCGGTTGTTATTGACATTTAAACGTTTTAATGCATTCATTTATACACCTTTTTGCTGCCCCTATATTTGAATATTGGTCATACGAATTGAGGTTACTTGTATATATTTTGAATGATGATTCAATCTATTTAGCTGCTTTTTTTACATTTGTTTAAAATGATCACATTTCTTCGCATACAAATTTTGCTTGTTATAATTGTTCATGGCATTTACAATAATGTATCTAAATTAGTAGGCGAGCCTTCTTTGGGACTACTTCTATTCAATTCTTATGTACATTAATATTTTATTTTCACCATGAATCGGAATTTAATCTACTCGCGTATTTTAGTGATCTCCATTTGTTGCATTGTGTGATAAGTTTTATTTTTTTAATTTAGTTTTTATTTCAAGTTATACAGAGGGGATTAAAAGTTTTAATTACACATAAATTGTATACATGAAACAAATTTGTAACTTGGGTATTTTTTTACAGCTATTCAATATATTTCCTATATTGTTTACAACTAACACCACTTCTCAGCGTTATACAGAGTGAATCAAAAGTTTTAATTATACATAAATTGCATTCGTGAAACATATTTGTAATTATTGCACTAGTTTTGTTTACCTAGGCTTATTTTATATATTCTGTACAAACAGCATCATCATCCGGCGCAAGTAGATTAATATTGACAAGCGATGACGCAAAAATCTGCAATACCTTGGTCCCCACTACAATTACTTAAGTTTGAGTGAATTTTCCGGTAGAATCTCCCTATTTATCTGACTATTTTTTGCGCGAAATCCTCCCACGTTCCGAAGACTTCCGACCCTGGAAAACCCAAATCAACGTTTAAAAGCAGGTTAAAATCCAATAGCAATAAAAATTACATCGATCAGTTGGCCCAACTCTGTGACCAATGATTAGATAATAAAGTGCCAATAATTAATTAGTATCTACATGCAATGTACAACTAATAAAAATCAATTAACAAAGAGTAGGTATAAAAAAATGATAATGCAATAATAATGCATAATAAAAAAATAATAACATAATAAGAATTGTAACATAATGTATTCAAACATAAAATTTAATACATTGCGTAGATTTTGTATTCGGCAATATAGCAAAGGCATTTGTGCTCTCTATTAAAGATATTGCAATGGGACTGATTCCATTAGCTATAGCTGATGTGGATTCAAAGTCCACTCTTAACTTGAAGAATAAATTCTTGGCAAAATGAAAAAAAAATATTTTTTTTAATGGCATTTTATTTTTTAGAATATAAAATGAAAATTTTATCACTATGTACCCATATACCAAGTTTCACATGAATCGATTCTATTAGCTTCGGAGAAATCATCTCACAAACACAAAGAAAAATTTTTCAGAATTACAAAAACGAAAATTTTCATCAATGATCATCTTTCTTTTACTTACATGGTACTTATATGGTATATGATATATAAAAAAGACATGTGTCCCTTTTTACCCAGAAAACAGCCTGAAAAAGTTTGTACATTGAGAATACAGCCAAGTATGGCTTCGCTATCTACTTAATAGAATTTTGTTTGATTACATGAAATATTAGGAATAAATATAAATCCATAAACAGCAGTAATTTCTTTATTACAACTTGATAACGATTATTAACAATATTTCCTGATTCACTTCAATTAATGGGGTCCATATTGGTGATCCCATATATTCGATTGTATGTAATGCTTTTGTTTTGCCAACCAACTCTATGGAACAATTTTCACCAACTGTGTGGAGCAATTTTCACCAAGGATATAATAAGAAATGTCAAGACAAATGGATACTTACTTTTGCAGGGTTACCACTTAATGCGAAGGAATTAATTTTATTAGCGAGGAATGTATAGTTTTGTTCACAGTTTATGGACTGGAGAAAAAAAGGTGTTCATTTTTGCAAAAAAACTTAATTGATCAAATTAGTGCATTTTATTTACTATTAATTAAATGTTGTTTCTATAGTAATACTGGATAATAATAATTGGATTACATGTTCTAAGTAGCAGTTAGTGATTGGTCATATTTGAGTAGAATTTACATTGAGTATGATATATTCTCAAAAATTTTAACATAAATTGAGTACAATTTACTTAAATTAGTTTGAGTGTAAAATACGTTGAGGACGATATTCTCAAACCAATTTGAGTATTCAAATCATCGACAAACCAGATCTAATTCTAATGATGCTTTATTACCATAAGTTGAACAAAACTATTCGAGGCATTATTCTTGAGTTAGGTCTTTCAATTCTTTTACAGTACTCCAATTACCAACGCATTCCTTTACGGAAAACAAAAGCATATAAGCGACTTTTAAACAAAGCAGATTATAAAAATAAAATCAGAGGCCCAACGGAACGAATACAAAATAAAACAAACATATTGCTAGAAGGGGAAATAACAGTAGTGCTTGATGATTTTAATGCCAAAATTGGTAAGGGGGGCGACGGAGAGATTTCCGGGGAATATGGCCTCGGAGAAAGGAATGACAGAGGCAACATACCCGGCGAGTGTACGCATGGAAGTCTCCCGCTTATCGCGAAGATCATTGAGTCAGAAACCAAATCCACTACATACTAATCAAAAATCATATGAAAAAGTTTCTGAAAAGAGCAAAAACATATCCTGGCACAGACATAGGTAGTGACCACAATTACGTCGTCATGGATTTATAAATACGTCTTTTTACGTTCGGAATCAACGCAGATCCAGGGCGCATCTTCAGGACCCCGAGTTATAAGTACAAATAGCTGACAAGCTGGAGACAAGGTTAAAAGAGTTTCCAGAGCAACTGGAATAGAAACTTAGTGGATATTGATAAAGAAGGCCCTGACAGACACACAAGAAAAAGAGATGAGGTTAGCGCGCTCTGATAAGAAACAACCATGAATAGCGGACGAAATTCTGCAGCTTATGGAAGAGAGAAGAAAGCAAGAGGCTAAAGGTAGCACTCGATACAAAGAATTGAACAGAATGGTGAAAGGAGCATATCGAAGAGCAAAGGAGATATGGTTGATGGAAAGATGCGGCGAAATGGAGGTGCTCCAGGCCAAACATGATTTGTTTAATATTCACAAAAAAATCAAAGAACTTAGAAACCGTGATCGTAAACCGTACCGAGGCGTATTAACAGATAACAATAACAATATATTGACAGGCATAGAGGAAAAGCTAAAATTATGGAAAGAATATGTTGGGAATCTGTTTTATGATACAGGGCCTGAACAACCACCAGAGAATAACGTAATCAACGAGGACAGCCCGGAAATTACAAAGGATGAGGTCCGAAGGGCGATTAAAATCCAGAAGAACAAAAAGCTGTGGGCTCAGACAAAATGCATGCAGAGACTTTAAAGTTGATCGTCGAAACTGATGATATAGGTATGCAACTTATCACGGACTTGTATGACATATATAAAGCTGGAATGATACCATTAGACTGGTTGAAGACGGTATTTGTCACCTTACCCAAAAAAGAACGAATGCTTCCAATTGGGAATTACTATCGTTTGACTAGCTTAATATCCCACGTGGTGAAGGTGTTCGTACGTATTATTCACACCCGCAAACATGCTGCGTGAAAGACAGATCAGCGATACACAGTTCGGATTCAGGAATTGTGAATGCACTAGGGAAGCGATCTTTTCTTTAAACGTTCTCATACAACGCTGCAAACACATGAATGTCGATGTGTATGCGTATTTTATTGATTATCGAAAGGTATTTGATTGTATATCCCATCAAAAACTAGCTGAGATCTGCGAATTATCACACAAATCTACTGGAATCAAACGGCAGCAGTCTGAGTTGAAGAAAGCACATCTGAGGAAGTGACGGGTCAGACAAAGAAAGGAGTCAGCTAATGCTGTGTTTTGTCCTCGTTCATCTTCAACATATATACCGAGCCCGTGTTTACGGAGGCACTTGAAGAAGTATGAGATGGTATTAAAATCAATGACAAGTTAATCAACAATATTGGTTGACGGACGATACAGTCATATTGCCAAGTAGTCTACCAACCCTATAGAACATCATAGATTGCATTGTTGATCATAACGCACAATTCGGTTTGTACATGATTGTGGAGAAAATTAAAGTCGTCGTGATCTCTAAGAGATGGAAAAGAACTATCATACGTATCCATGATATGATTATATAACAAGTGCCTTCCTTAAAATATTTTGGGATCCTTGTTAATGAAGGGGTCGATCCCAAAAAAGAAATTCTATCACGGACAGAACACGCCATGAGTACATTCATAGCGATGAAGCATCTCTTCACGAATAAAGACCAGAATTTCAAATATGCATTTGTATGCTACGATGTTAAAGATTTCCCGTCCTTCTGTATGGGGCAGAGAGTTGGATGCTTAGCCCATTGTTGGATAATCGGATAGAGGCAGCCCCCCTTTCTCGATGTTTGCCCCCCTTTCCCCCCTTTCGAAATGTCCCTTTCTCGACGAATGCTGAAACTATCATGGGTAGAAAGGAAAACCAATGAAGAGATACTTAGGAGGATGGCAACGAACAAAGAACTTTTAAGAACCATATAGAATCGGAAGCTTCAAAATATCGGGCATATCATGAGAGACGAGCACTACGAAATTCTCCTACTCATCAGAGAAGGCAAGATTGAGGGAAAGAGGTCGGTAGGGAGAAGACAGAACTCCTGGTTAAAGGACTTAAGGTGTTGTTACAACAGAACGTCAAATGAGATATTTAGGGCACCAGTGTGACGGGTCGTGATAGCAGGTTGGATTGCCAATCTCCGTTAGGGAGACGACAGAAGAAGATTGATAGAGGATCTCATAGCAACAAAACAGATAGATGAAACAGTATGTAAAACACTTTGAAAACGAACAGTATTCTACCAAAATTATATGGACTACCAAAAGTACATAAACACAACGCACCATTACGATAGATCGTCGCATGCACAGAATCACCGTCCTATAACCTCGTGAAACATATTTAAAATATTTTAGGTCACATAGTCGATATTGTCAAAAAATTAAAAATACCAGAAGGTTACGTCATGAAGGTTACATTAGCTATATAGTAAATTAAGAATTTTGGGAATGACAGAATTGTGAGGAAAGTATACATGTGTGCAATGAAAGATGTGAAAAAAGTAGGGAGGAATTGGGTAGAAGACAGGAAGAAATTGTACGAGAGGTGTGGTTGGTCGATGAGTAAATGGTATGAAAAGATCTTGGAGGGGATGGGGTGTGAGTTAGAAGTAGAGAGAAGGTTGAAGGATGTGGAGAGGCAAGAAAGGAGCGGCAAGATAAGTATAAATCGCTATAATTGGAAGTAAAAGGAAATAGAGGTGAAGGGAGCGAGAACAGAATATTTTGGATCGAATATGAATATGAAAGTAAAAAGAATAATTGCAAGGTTTAGACGTGGGAATATGGAAAGGCGGAACAAATTTTGGATGAAAGAAAGTGATAGGGGTTGTAGGGTGTGTGGGTAAATGGAACAGAGGTGGGAGCATTGGGTGGATGAATGTGTGATTTTTGGATGGGAAGAGGGACAAAGGGAGGTAGCGAGGAGTTGGAGGGTATGCTTTGGGAAGGGGGGGGGGAGTGAATATAATGGAGAAGATTGAGGAGGAGATATATAAAAGAGGGAAATATGGATATGGGAATTAAAAGGAAACGTAGGAAATCAGAAAAAATGGAGATCCTTCCACAGATCATTAACTGGATTTAGTAGTTATGATGTTAATTATTATGGATAATTATAATGAATTTTGAGTTTTTGTTTTTTTTTTATGTTTTAGTGATTTTTTTGTTGTTTATTGATTTAGTTTTTGTATTAGTAGGTAGTATTAGAAAGAATAATGTTGCTGTTGTTAAAAGTTATGCCAATAAAGGTTATTTATTTAGTAAATTAAATTGTAGAAGATTAAAATTAACAAATGTTACAGTCTCAAGCAGTTCACCGTTTAGACAAACCAAACGTTGCAGATCTAAGTGTTTTATTTTATAATTCCGCATCCATTTACTACTAGAAACAATTATTTAGAGCAATGTTGACGATATGACCCTGTGAAATTGTTAAATCAGCAATTGCTATGTTAAATCGACAAATGCAGTGTTAAAGCGGCAAATGCAATATTACAAGCATCTAATACGGTAATTTTCGCGATAAATGCGGAAGTTTAATGTAAAATACAGTTTCACAGAGAGGAAATCAGGGTTCATTTGATATGAAAACAGACGATATAATAGACAACGCATTCAGTTAATATGGAAACAGATCACACTGAACCTGTTTTGTGAAGCATAATGGACAAAACATGTTCAGTTCACTTGAAAACAGATTCATTTTGATAGGAAACAGACCATATTATAGATTCAGATTCAATTGATAGGGAAACAGGTTCAACTGTTAGTGAAACAGATCATATAATAGACAAAACAGATTCAATTTATATGGAAACAGGTTCAATTGATAACGAAACATAACACGTTCAGATATCAAGGAACGCAAACGACTTGAAGCAACTAAAACTCTAAGATAAAACGAGATATTTAATTCTATAGTTATGTTATGTCAGTTATCACTTTTGCAAAATAATCCCGTAAAACAGACGGTGACGACAAATAAATGACTTTGTAAACATAGGTGATTTAATTTAGATACCTTTATCAGATGTGAGGGAGAATGAAAAGATATGATGTATAAAAATTCGTATAAAAGAAGGCCCCCTAAATTTTAGATTCTCTTTAGCAAATACGAGAGGCTCCAATTCAATCAAGTTGTTTTGGTTAAGTAAACTAAAACGCTTTGGCAAACAAACGGTCTATAACACCGACCCTCTTAAGCAAATGTGTGAGAGACTCAAAAGATATAGAAAATTCTCAATTTAACAAGCCCCTCTAAATTTTATGAGACTTTTTCTGTTTTAAAGTATATTGTTCAATAAGAATATTAATAACTTATACTATATCAGCTTTATGTCAATTTTTTCATGCAATCTATTATACATTTACTTGTTTTTTAATAATCTAGTATATCGATTGTTTTTAGATGCAAAACTTATATGACTAAAGCTTAACTGTTCTTTCAAGCAATTTAAAATGTTAATTCGGTTCGGTAGATATTTCAGTTGAGAAATATGCATCTGAAATGACATGACTTTACTTTTTCCGCAGTAATAGTATGTAACACGGTGTATGTCGTATTATAATTTATAATATCAAAAATTATATAATATATAATATCAAATCTGAAGTAAGACTTTTGATAGCTACGTCGATTACTTCAAATAACTTGAAAGCGATGATATTTAGCAACTCATTTTAATATATTATAACTATATAATAACGTAATATCTAATTACTAATGTAATTACTAATATTTTATTTCAGGTAAGAAATCAAATATTTTGACATCTTCTCAGATCTGAACTGCTACATATTAAATATACCGATTTACAAGGCTCCAGGTATTTAATCTACTATTCATTTAAAGTATTTGTGGATTGTTTTAAACGTAACTGAAAGATTTTTTTTGAGAAAATTCTTGTTTGAGAAGATTTTAATCATTTGCTATTTTGTTTTTACAAAAAATCCAAGAATAGACGAATACAGACATTGCTGTGTGTTGTACAGAGGATGCAACTACACAGTACGTACAGTGTAGTCCCAGTAATCACAGTACGTGATTTAATTTAAAAAACCATTTGATACTATACAAAATATATAATGAACATAATTATTAAAAAAGCGAAAATATTATTGAGATGCAAAATGAATAAATATTAAAATATCTGAATGGATATATAATATTTAACTGGATTGTAATAAAGGAGCGCCAAACTTGCGCAATAAAGAGCGCGTAACTTCAGGCTTGAAACTAGCGCAAAAACTTGACGACCTGAGCCGTGATGTCCCCGTGCAACACTCGTACCCAACTGAGGCTCCGTTTATCTTTCTTCGTATATATAGGTCGCACACGCAAAGAGCGCATAACTCCTCGCAAACCGATTAATTTTTAAATTTATTTGTGTATTTTACATTGTATATGTACATATACATACTACTGTACTGAACACAAGAGTTACTAAACCCACTTGAAACACACCGTAATATTCTTTTATTTTAATGAATACTGACGTAGTTTCCCCGTGCGATGTCGTAGACATCTTAAAGTTGCTCTTTAATTCTCAAAGAATGTCATCAATATTTCCAACATGATAGTCGCTTCACCATGAGTTAAGCCTGTATTTTCCTCAGTCATCTTTTGAACTGACAATTTCTGGTGTCATGGTTTCAATGCGTACTTCTAAAATTTCATTTTCGTTTAGCACCTGATGACCAATATTAGTGTAACTGTTCAACCATGTTTGCACAACCCTACAACTCTTGAACGAAATCAGTGTCATCACTTGAAGTTGGTTGATTTTCATCTCGTCCTTGGTTTTTTCGTGAGGTGCTACGTCACAGATTTTTCCAATTTAGTTTTGAAAAGTTAATGTCAACATTTCTTTCCACGTTTCTGCAGCCAAATAAATGACATTCTTTATTGGTACTTTTTTAGTCGACCGATTTGCTTCTTGTTACTCCAAAGGAAACATGATCAACTTTTTTCTTTATCGACATTTTGTTGCTTTAATCACACTTTTTAATTAATTGCCTGGATCAATATCGTTACATTCGGTGCCAGAAATTTCACAAGAATTTCAGCATTTTCGAATTTCTCTTCACTAAGGTGACATGGTGCCTTGTCTATAAATAACATAGGTTTTTTTGTAGTCTTTTCTCTTTCTAGAATTTCTTTGTTGTAGGATTTTTAAAAAGGCCAATCTTTACAAATTTTTCCGTTCATCCAAGCAAATGTTAACTATTTATTTTAAACATCATTTAATTTTCAAAATGAATGAAATTGTAAATGACGATTTGTATAAGTTATCTCCGTATAAATCAAAAAGATTTACAATCATCAACGCTAAACTCAACGACGCAGAATAGTAATTTATTACTATCCTCCCAATCGCTCCAACATTTATGCATCTCGCCTTGTTAGAGAACGGAACGTGATAACATCATGGCTTCCGATGTATCCGATATGCCAGTAGTCGGTGAGATACATCCTAACTGCTTATTGTGTAGAAGTCGTTTGTTGTTCATGCATATCTTTTAGGTGGAACTAAAATGAGCAATGAACCATTCAGCTGCATTTTGTTGCGTATCCCTCTTGACCGATGCGTCTGTGATTGTGTGCTATGTGGAAATGTGTGTACCGTGTCTGCTATTGGTGTATCCATTACATGTCTGTCGAATTAAATATTATCTTGCTGCTTTTCAAATGACGTCGCAGTACATCCAAACGTATACCGCGATACAATTAACGTTCTTTAAAGAACGACACATCACTATAGTTTATCACTACAAACATACTAATTTGATCGGGACAAGCCAACAGAAATCTGTCACATTTTCTTTTCGGATTAATATCTAATTTGAGATAAGTTATTGAAAAGTTGTTATGAGATATGTTGTAAAATCTATTTTATTGTAACTTCATCTAGGTTAGTAATAGAGCGATTTTAGCTATACTGTTACACTGTATATTAGTTTTGTACACAGATATATGAAGTATTAAGTAATACTCGGATTTTATGAATTTATTAACAAATATGAAATAATTTCCGCAAGTAAAGCTATAAAAACTCTAACCACAAGCTGGTCACCCTAATTAAGTCCTCCGAGTGCGGTAATGTGCTATCATAAAGGAAGCAACAACATGCGTTGAAAGTGATAATGGGTCGTGTGATGTTTATCTTTTCGGTGTCTCGCCAGCTCTGACCATAAACGCGAATGGAACGTGAAATTTCGAATATTATACTGTCTTCCAAAAGCGAATATAATTGCTTTAACCTTATTTAGATGAGAAAAAGTATAGATAGAGTTTACAATAAAAATTTTAATCAATTAGATAATGACATTCTTTAAGATTCTTTAAAGTGAGAGATTTCAGTCTGACAGTGATATGATATACTATCCCTCTACAAAAACGATTGTCTGTTTAGTTTTGAATTCAATATACAAAGTTGAATCTTAGTTTAAACAACTTTCTTACTATAACATATTACGAACAATTTCAATTGTTTCCCGATTGCGATTTAATGTGTTTGAAGTTGTTTCATTCTTCGCAGCCTTTTTTCCCAATACATACTAGCTTATAACTTTTGTCGTCTCCAACATGCACAGATCTTTCAAGCGGTTCTTGAAGCGCTAGGAAAATATTTTCTACTTTTCATCTCCAACTCCAACGTCTCCAACATAATTATTGTAGACTCTACTTTACTTCAATTCATTCAATTGCATTCAGAGGAATAGATTAGGCCGAACAGATTAGGGCCGAACAGATTAGGCCGAACAGATTAGGGTTTCTCTCCCGGGATTTCCCGTTCTCGATTTCCCGGGAAATCCCCAAAAATATCTATTCGAGATTTCCCGAG
>WYDF02263531.1:783-18925 GCA_009867245.2 Adranes taylori
AAATTAGATTGTCTTATTAAATTGGTTCTTATTCAAATTGTTCAAGGTCATATTCATTCTTCATTTTTAACTTCTTAATCGCTTGAGTTTTAAAGCGATTAAGAAGATATTCCGATGTAAAAAAATTTAACTTCGCTACTAGTTTTTGATAGCATAAACCAGAATAATTGGTATAAAAACGCACAGTCTGTATGTATGTTATATTTTTATTTTATGAACGTTTTTAGACTGTGGTGAAATTGGACTTGAAATTAGACGTTCGTTTAGCTATATAGTTACAGTCGGAACAATAAAACGGTTGATTTTCAGAATATACACGTTTGTGCATTAGCAGTTGATACTTTCGCTTAGTTTTGAACTCGCAGTCCAAACGATGAAATGGTTTATCTTCAGAATGTATACTTTTGTGCTTTATCAATTAATGATTTTACTTAGTTTTGAAATCACAATCCGTACAATGAAATGGTTTAGCTTTAGAATATACACATCTGTGTAGTATAAATTAATACATTTGCTTAGTTTCAAGTCACAGTCCAAACGATGAAATAGTTTATCTTCAGAATGTATACGTTTGTGCATTATCAATTGATTACTTCGCTTAGTTTTGAAGTCACATTCCAAACAATGAAATGGTTTATCTTTAGAATGTACACATCTGTGTAGTATCAATTGATACGTTCGCTTAGTTTTGAAGACACAGTTCAAACAATGGAATGGTTTATCAATTGATTTTTCGCTAACTTTAAACTCACAATCCAAGCAATGAAATGGTTTTGTTTTAGAACGTACACGTCTATGTAGTATCAACTGATATTTTCTCTTAGTTTTGAAGTCACAGTCAAAACAATGGAACGACTTATCACCAGAAAGTGCAGATCTATGTTCGGCCGAAATAAACATTTGGTTAGCTTTATAGTCGCAGTCGGAACAATGAAAAGGTTTATCTTTGGATTGTGTACGTTGGCGTCTTATGAAATTAGATTGTCTTATTAAATTGGTTCTTATTCAAATTGTTCAAGGTCATATTCATTCTTCATTTTTAACTTCTTAGTCGCTTGAGTTTTAAAGCGATTAAGAAGATATTCCGATGCAAAAAAAAAATTTTTGTTTCGAAGTCACAGTCCAAACTATGAAATGGTTTATCTTCAGAATTTATACATTTGTGCATTATCAATTGATTACTTCGCTTAGTTTTGAAATCACAGTCCAAACAATGAAATGGTTTATCTTTAGAATGTACACATCTGTGTAGTATAAATTGATACTTTTGTTTAGTTTTGAAGTTACAGTCAAAACAATGTAATGGTTTATCACCGGAATGTACAAGTTTGTGTTTTGTCAAAATAAACATTCGCTTCGCTTTGTAGTCACAGTCGAATCAATGATATGGTTTATGGCTAGAATGTGTGCATTTGTGTCTTATTAAATTAGATCGTATCTTGTTAATGGTCTCATTAAAATTGTTCAGGGTCAAATTGATTGCCCGTTTTTAACTTGTCAATCGCTTGAATTTTAGAGCACATTTCGATGCAAAAATATTTTAAAACATTCCTAATATTCGACAAAATAAACCACAAAAGATTGTATCAAAACGCATACTGTTTATATGTTATGCTCGTTTTATTATTTTATGAAAGTTTTTTAGAATGTCGTAAAATTATATTTGAAATTAGACTTTGGTTTAGTTTTATAGTCACACTTGGAACAATGAGATGGTTTACCTTCAGAATGTACACGTTTATGCATTATCAATTGATTCATTTCGCGAGCTTTGAAGCCACAGTCCGAACAATTAAATGGTTTACCTTTAGAATATATACTTCGTGTAGTATCAATTGATACTTTCGCTTAGTTGCGAAGTCGCACTGACAACAATGGAACGGTTTGTTACCAGAACGTACAAGTTTGTGTTTTGTGAAAAGAAACATTCGCTTAGTTTTGCAGTCACACTCGACAAAATGAAATGGTTAATCGTTGGAGCATGTACGTTTCTATCTTATTAAATGAGATCGTGTCTTATTAAATTTGTTCTTATTAAAATTGTTTAAAGTCAAATTAATTGCCCTTTTTGAACTTCTCAGTCGCTTGAGTTTCGAAGGATATTTCGATGCATTTTCTTTAAATTGATAGTTTTCAACAAAATAATCCGCATAAATGTGTATAGAAATGCACACTTTGTGTATGTTATATTTTTATTTTATGAAATTTATTAGATTATCCTGAAATTAGACTTTCGTTTAGATTTATAGTCACAGTCGGAACAATGAAATGGTTTATTTTCAGAATATACACGTTTGCGCATTATCAGTTGATTATTGTATAAAAACGCACACTCTGTATGTTATATTTTTATTTAACGAAAGTCATTAGGCTGTTTTGAAATTAGACTTGTATGTAGACTTTCATTTATATTTATAGTCACAGTCGAAGCAATGAAATTGTTTATCATCAGAATGTGCACGTTTGTGTATTATCAGTTGATTCTTTCGCTTAGCTTTGAAATCAGAATCCGAACAATGAAATAGTTTATTTACACTTAGTTTTGAAGTCACAATCAAAACAATGGAATGGTTTGTCACCAGAACGAACAAGTTTGTGTTTTGTCAGAATAAACATTCACGCTGGTTTATCTGTAGCATGTATACATTTTTATTTTATGGAATTTATTAGATTATCCTGAAATTAGACTTGAAATTACACTTTTATTTCCAGTTATAGTCACAATCGGAACAATGAAATGGTTTATTTTCTGAATGTACACGTTTATCAATTGATTATCAGTTGATTATTGTATATAAAAGCACACTCTGAATGTATGTTATATTTTTATTCAACGAAAGTCATTAGGCTGTTCTGAAATTAGACTTGTATGTAGACTTTCATTTAGATTTATAGTCAGACTCGAAGCAATGAAATTGTTTATCATCAGAATGTGCACATTTGTGATGATCAGTTGATTCTTTCGCTTTGTTTTGAAGTCAGAATCCGAATAATGAAATAGTTTATTTACACTTAGTTTTGAAGTCACAATCAAAACAATGGAATGGTTTGTCACCAGAACGAACAAGTTTGTGTTTTGTCAGAATAAACATACACGTTGATTTATCTGTAGAATGTGTACGTTTGTGCCTTATAAAATTTGTTATTATTAAATTTGTTCAATGTCATATAAATTGCTGATTTTTAACTTCTCGATCCCTTGACTTTAAAGGATATTTCGATGCAAAAAAAAATTAAAACATTGCTAGTTTTCGACAAATTAAACCGCATAACTTTGTACAAAACCGTACACTCTGTATATATGTCACATTTTTATTTCATCGTAGTTATTAAACTGTCCTGAAATTGGACTTGCAATTAGACTTTCGTTTAGCTTTATAGTCATAGTCGGAGCAATGAAATGGTTTATCATCAGAATGTGCACGTTTGTGCATTATCAGTTGATTCTTTCGCTTAGTTTTGAAGACAATCAAAACAGTGGAATAGTTTGTCACCAGAACGAATAAGTTTGTGTTTTGCCGGAATAAACATTAGCGTGGCTTTGTAGTCACAGTCGGAACAATGAATTAATTTATCTATAAAATTTGTATGTTTGTGTCTTATTAAATTTGTTCTTATTAAATTTGTTCAAGGTCATATTACTTGCTGATTTTTAACTTCTCAATCGCTTGAGTTTTAAATGATATTTCGATGCAAAAAAATTAAAATATTGCTAGTTTTCGACAAATTAAACCGCATAAATTTGTATAAAACCGTACACTCTGTATATATGTTATATTTTTATTTCATCAAAGTTATTAAACTGTCCTGAAAATAGACTTGCAATTAGACTTTCGTTTAGCTTTATAGTCATAATCGGAGCAATGAAATGGTTTATCATCAGAATGTGCACGTTTGTGCATTATCAGTTGATCCTTTCGCTCAGTTTTGAAGTCACAATCAAAACAATGGAATGGTTTGTCACCAGAACGAGCAAGTTTGTGTTTTGTCGGAATAAACATTAGCGTAGCTTTATAGTCACAGTCGGAACAATGAATTGGTTTATCTGTAAAATTTGTACGTTTGTGTCTCATTAAATTTGTTCTTATTAAATTTGTTCAAGGTCATATAACTTGCTGATTTTTAACTTCTCAATCGCTTGAGTTTTAAATGATATTTCGATGCAAAAAAATTTAAAATATTGCTAGTTTTCGACAAAATAAACCGCATAAATTTGTATAAAACCGCACACTCTGTAGATATGTTATATGTAGATATGTAGTATCAATTGATACTTTCGCTTAGTTTTGAAGTCGCAGTGAGAACAATGGAATGATTTGTCATCGGAAGATACAAGTTCATGTTTTGTAAAAATAAACATTTGCTTAGTTTTGTAGTGAGTCAGAACAATTAAGTGGTTTATCTTCAGAATGTACACGTTTGTGTCTTATTAAATTAGGGTTTCGCGTAGTTCTCTAGTCACAGTCAGAACAAAACCAATGCACACAGATTTCTTTTGTGTCTCGTGCCAGCATGAGGAGTTCGCTCTGCTTCTATCACAGCCCTTACTACTTCTAAAGTGGATCAATTCTTGAATCCGAAGCCAATCTTGAAAGCCGAAGATCGACTTTATTTAAGTGCTCTTGCAGTCTTTGCAATTATCCGCCCCAGCAGCTTAGCTTGTTCGTAGAGGCATATTGGTCTGTACACTCCCGTTTCGTTTTCCTTCAGCATCAATACCAGTGCTTCATTCTATGCCCATAGGAATATTTCCGCTAGCATTATGCTGTTGAATGCATACAGGAGCCTTGATCGATTGATTTCTCCTAGAAGTTTAACTACGCGCACCAGATTTACATCAGTGCTATGTGCCTTATCGTACTTTATTTTGATGGTCGCTAGATGCAGAGTCTTTAGCTTAAAAGATTCCGTTTATTAAAAACGGAATGGACCAGTTGTCATCAATGCTACTCCTTTCTGGTAACAACTCCCGTACGATTCCGTTAATATTTTTGGATGGAACGCACCTCTTGTGGAGACGTTTGGTTAACACATTCTAGGGTAGTCCCCATGGATCATCCTTTATGGCTGTCTGAAGTTCTCCCCAGCATGTCTCCAACTTTCCGTGTTTCCTTGGTACTTTTGTAGTACACTGTAGCTCCAAAGACTCCCCTTTATGTTTCCTTATATATTTTGTTATATATTTGCAATGCAGCATTTATTAATAAAACTATGTTTAAGAAGATGTATATGGCGAGAAACTTTAGAAAGATGTGTTATTTTGTATATGGGAAATTAAAAGAAACCTAATATTTTTAGTCAAAGTCGTTTGAGTAGATTCCACAATTGAAGTTATGAAGATTAAGTTCTTTTAGTGTTGTATGTATATAACAAGTGATATTTTTTTAGTTTCGTATACGAACCTAGCCATTTAAGATTTTTTCTAATAATTTTGATTATGAGAATTGTTTGTCAAATTAATCACTCATTTTTAACGTTCAATCGCTTGATTTTCGATGCAAAAAATTTAGTAATATTACTAGTTTTCGACAAAAAATAAACGGCAATAATTTGTATAAAAACGCACACTCTGTATATATGTTATATTTTTATTTTATCTAAGCTTTTAGGCTATGTTGAAATTAGATTTTCGATTAGCTTTATAGTCACAGTCCGAACATTGAAATGGTTTATCTTCAGAATATGAGAGTTTGTGCATTATCAATTGATTATTTTGCTTACTTTTGAAGTCACATTCCAAACAATTAAATGGTTTATCTTTGGAATGTACACGTCTGTGTAGTATCAATTGATATTTTTGCTTAGTTTTGAATTAGCATTCAACATAATGAAACGGTTTGTCACCAAAATGTACAAGTTTGTGTTTTGTCAACATGAACATTCGCTTAGTTTTGCAGTCACAGTCGGAACAATGAAATGGTTTAGCGTTAGAATGTGTACGTTTGTGCCTTATTAAATTATATCGTGTCTTATTAAATTTGTTCTTGTTAAAATTGTTCAACGTCAATTTTAACAATTTTAACATGGCCGTTTATTACTTCTCAATCACTTGAATTTTAAAGCGTATTTCGATGAAAACTTTTTTAAAGCATTGCAAGTTTTCAATAAAATATACCGCATAAATTGGTATAAAAACGTACACTCTGTATGTACGTTATATTTTTATTTTATCAAAGTTATTAGACTGTCCTGAAATTGGACTTGAAATTAGACTTTATCTTCAGAATGTCCACGTTTGTGTCTTATTAAATTAGAGTATCGCTTAGTTCTGTAGTCACATTGTGAACAAAACCAATGCACACAGATCACTTTTGTGTGTTGTGCCAGCATGAGCCATACTCCCTACTTCTATGACAACCCTTAGAGCTTCTATAGTGGCCATTCTTGAAAACTGTACTGCACGTGATGTAAATCGGCAACTTTAAGTGCACCTGCAGTCTTTACAATATTAGCCGTTCCAGCAACTTAGCTGAGATATATCGCCGGTTCCTTTTCCCTTTAGATTGAACACCAGATTTGCTTCTGTCCATGCCTTTTGGAATGTTCCTGCTAGCATTATGCTGTTGAATGCATACGCGAGCGTTGATGGATTGACTTCCACTAGAAGTTTAACCACACATCCCAGATTTAGATCAGGGCTAGGTGCCTTATCGTCATTTATCTTGACGGCCGCTCGTTGCAGATCTTTTAGATTAAAAGTGGAATTGGCTAGTCATCATCAACGTTACAACTTTCTGGAAACAAATCCCCTACTATTCCGTCAACATTTTTAGGTGGAGTGGCCCTCTTGTGGAGATGTTCGGTTACCACTTTGTAAGGTAGATCTCATTGATCTTCCTTTAGGGCCATCTGAAGTTCTTTCCAGCATCTCTGTAGCTTTGCGCGCTTCCTTGGCACTTTTGCAGTATTCAGTCCATGGCACTTTGGTATGCGCTGATATTTGCGCCTGGCAGATACTTATTGTAACGAAGTGAATGTAATTGTCTGTGACGGATCCAAATTTCAATTTTGGGAGGATTGTAATTGATCATTCTATGTACTAGACCCGAATATGTCAGTGCAAAATTGAAAGTTATTTAAGGTATAAAATTCATCAGGTGTTCAGTTTTAGGTCAGTAATATAAAATATTAATAAATTATTTGCACTATTTTTAATCTGAATTTAAATCACATATCAACATTTTGAGAGTTAGGGAAGACATTTTGAAATTAACTAATTTTGGAAATTTTTACAAAGCAATTCACAAATAAAATTTTATATATAATTTTTGTTGAAATTATAATTGACAGTATTCTGCATTTTTTTTTTTACTAAGCCTACAGTGAAGTATGCTTATATTTTATTCTTATTTCGTATAATATATTTTAGAATGGCATTATTCGGTGTCGAAATACAAGGAAAAATTGGTTTTAATATCACAGAGGAATGTTTCGTGCCAAATAATTACGCAATGGAATTTAGTATACAACGCGTGGAAATTAAGGTAGAAATTTAAAACTTATGTTCCAAATTATTAATTCGCTTTGAACTTTGAACTTAATAGTATAAAAACGTACAACCACTGTGACATTACATCGGATAAGGATTCTGTATTGGAAATATGTCTAAAGAAAAAAAGAAACGTCGACCCCATCTTTCTTGCATAAAACTAAAGTTACATCCAGAGGCGGCGTAAGGCGTGGGCGACGTGGGCCACAGCCCACGGCCTCGCGGTTTAAGGGGCCTCGCGATTTTAAAAATCTGTCTTCATTCGCGAGCAGAGGGCCTCGCAAAATGAATCTTGCCCACATAAATTTATGATCTTGCGCCGCCACTGGTTACATCTATTAATTTTGACCTTCACCTTATAACTCGTCTATCAAATTCCCTTAGCACAATAGTTTTTTAGGGTAAATTTATCAAAAGGTGCGGCCTGCTGTCGTTTTAGAGTCACTTTCTCCCGCGTCCGCTTTGCGCAAAATTGATATCCCTGGGTCTTACGTATGCTCCCCAAGTTTTATTTTTTTTTTAGATATTAAATATAGTGCAATAGCCGTTTTCGAGAAAATGGATCGCAACTTTTACAAAACACCCTGTAAATAAGTTGTTAAGGTTCATATCTTTGAAACAATAAGAGATAGACCTATCATGTGTGGTATCATTTTAAATAGAATTACAAGCGCTATCGAAATGTATAAAAATATATAGGGTGTTACTATTCAGTATATTCAGTTGTTCGTTTAGGTACAATTGCGGCTTCTTAGACATACACATGCTCCCCGAGTTTCTTTTTCCAATTTTCTTAGCAACCGCGATATTTGGGGCAGAATTGTTTTCTCAATGTCAAATTAGCCCAATACTAAGTCGTCCGTTTTTTTAAACTCGCTTAATTCCTCAAATATTAAAGTATCTTTCGATGCAAGCAATTTGAACAAAATTACTGCGAAACTTTTCGAGAAAATGGATCGCAAATTTTACAAAACAAAGAACACATCTGTAAGTACGCTAAATTGTAATTTTACAAAAAAATGTCTCAAATAAAATTGAACGAGCTTTTGGTAGCCTATAAATTAAAGTTTACTCAAGTATTCTACCTTTTATAGTTCCTGATATATATCGAAAAATTGGTAAAATTTTAAACTTAGCAACGTCGCGTTCTACACACGATTCAGGCATGGTACTAATTTCTTTCAACGCATAGTACAAGATACTATATGCGATCAAAATTTTAGTGTTCTAATTAAAAAAAAACTGAATTTCTGAATAAAATGATCATTTTGAACCCCTCTAAAAATTATAATGTGTACCCACCACTGATAACATTTATTCATATGCGAAAGTTATATGTGTTATAGTTTTATAGGTCTCATACAACGTAATTTTTTTCCTGTAATTTTGCATAAATGTGCTATTACTTAGGCCTTACTTATATATATGACTGTTGAATGTCTGTTGCCATGGCGACAAGTTGCGAAATTTTACGCTGTTAAGGTTCATATATTTGAAACAATAAGAGATAGACCTATCATGTGTGGTATCATTTTAAATATAATTACAAGCGCTATCGAAATGTGTAAAAATATATTGGGTCTTACTATTAAGTATATTTCGTTGTTTGTATTGATACAATTGCGGCTTCTTAGACATACATATGCTCCCGGAGTTTCATTTTCCAATTTTCATAGCAACCGAGATATTTGGAGCAGAATTGTTTTTTCAATGTCAAATTAGCCCAATACTAAGTCATCCGTGTTTTTAAACTCGCTTAATTTCTTAAATATTAAAGTATCTTTCGATACAAGAAATTTGAAAAAATTACTGCAAAAGTTTTTGAAATAATGGGCCGCATAATTTTGGTAAGTTGTTCCTTGGAGTCTCCTCTTTGAATTACATATAAATGGTTTACACTGATGTGAATGCAAGAGACGTACTAAGATGAAATAGAAAAAATTCTCAAAACATGAATCCTATATGGTATGTGGATTGGCTTTTATGTTTTTTGAAGCGATCTCCAGATGACGCTAGAAGAAACAGTAGAGGAGACATGGTTCAACCAATAATTTGTCCAAGAACGCCAGCAAGGCTAACTCAGCCTTGCTGTACTCAGCCTTGATGTGTTGTAGAATAAGTTTTGTTTTGACGTGTCTTATCTCCTCTCTTTTTAAAATCTCAGCCATTATTTTTCTTATTATCTCCAATCCTTCATATGAAGGTGTCAAACACTTCCTCCAATTTTCCACTATAATCCCTTCATTCATGTTCCACTCTTTCACCAAATGCTCCAAATTTTCCGTAGCAAATGCTCCCAGTTTTCCACTTTTCTCTCACATATCCTGCATCTTCTTTCATTTTCTCATCCAGTACCTTTTCCCTATCTCTACACTACCATATCTAAACCTTTCAATCATCCTTTCTTCTTTCATGCTTAACTCTAACAGTAGAATTTCTGGCATTTTCCCCTCGACTTTTATCTATACATCCCGCATCTTCCTTTCTATCTCTATCACAACATTCCTTTCACCATTAATTTGCACAAACCACTTCCTCAAGATCCTATTCTCTTAAATGCTCTTTTTCACGATGTTCTCCATTCATTCATTTTTCCCTTTGTTTTCTCCCCTTCTATGGTACACTCTTTTTACAAGTCTGTCATCCACTTCTTTTATAACTTCCATATAATATTTTACAAATTTCTTGAACCCTCCCACCCAGCATTTATACCTATCAAACTCCTGAATCACTATTTCGTTCGGCGTGGATATTTCTAGCCTTATTATTTTCTTCATTATTCCTATTTCACCTTCTCCATGTCTTGTCCTTTCTTGTATTAGCAATCACACTTACTTTCTACCTAAAAAAATACCTCGATCTTTTCCCTTCCTCATCATTTCTTCCGACTCAGTCGTGTAAATATTCTCTCACTTCCCTCTTTAATTTGAACCATCCAGTCACAAGTTCACCAACTTTCGCGCATATCACTGATCCTTTATACATTTTTCTTATCACCCACCTCAGTCTTTCCGATAATTCTTCTATTCTATCCCATAATCTTATCCTCACCAAGTTATCAAACCCAGTTTCTAAATCAATCAACAACAGGAGTAACTTCTTCCCTCTGTTTAACTCCTGGTTTCCTCCATCAATCTGGTTTCCTCCTTCCTGTTTTCTCCATATTTCCATGGCTCCTCTCACCTCTTTGTGTAGAATAATTTAAAAATCAGATTTTTACTTTTCAGATTATAGACAAGCAAGTCGAGAATGTCGTCTTTACTGATGGAGGTAAGAAGATTTTGATATTTTTAGTAGACTTTCAGATAGTTTACTTATTGGCATGAGATAACTACAATTAAGTATAAATAATAACTAGATATCGTGGCATTTATAATCAAGAATCCCCCGACTTCCCCTACCTCGTGTTACGCGACCTCACGGTCAACACGTTGTAGCTCACTATCAAGCTAAACATTGTTTTGTTATTCCTCGTCTATAAATTTTTGAAAACAAAGAAAGTCTGCAAGCAAAGTAAATCTGATTTTCCTGAAATCTGATAAAACTAGTAAAGGTCATAGAAGACTTAATAAACATTTACAATAGCTCACTCAAGATAAGATACTTTCCCAAGAGATGGAAAAAGGCACTAATTATAATTATTCCTAAAGTATAAAATGACCCAAGTAGCCCAAACAAACTGCGGCCAATTGGCTTGTTGGATGAGTGTTTCAAAGTGTTCGAACTTTTACTTATAGAGGTGATATACGCCCCAACCTCGAAGACTTTCGACCCTGATAGTCAAAACTCCTAATAAAAATTTAAGAAAAGGCTAAATTCAATCATAGTTTAATATACAATGACCAAATTCTCACTACACTCGCCCCCTACCAGAAAAAAAATCGGCCCAAAATTTAAAAACGCTAAGTATAATGCAATTATACAACGTATTTTTATTGAATTAATATATGTTTCTTATATAATATAATAAGATTACGTGTGTATACACTCGTTAAGTTCAATTCCTAGCACAACATATCTGAATTGTCGTTGTCGATAGCATCTGAGAGAGGGTTCCTTAGAACAGGGCGCTACTAAAACACCACTGCTGCAGCATCAAATTGAATCGTGGAACTGTTTGACCATAGTAAATCTGCTTGATTAGGTTTGATGAGAAATTGTGAAAATCTCTCATATTTTAGCAAATCACCACTGTATATAAATAATTTTATTTGTTGCTATACTATACAAGAGAATAAAAATACTTAAGAAATTTTGCCGTGGTACACTTGCCCCCCACGCAGAAAAATTTCGACCCGGAAATTAAAAAATGCAAGGAGAATAAATACTAATCATAATACCATCAAAGTAGTACTTTGTATACAAAGTACTTTTAGCGAATAAAAAAATATTTTTCATGTAATAGAATGAGACTACGTTTGTAACTACTTGTTAAGCTCAATTCCTAGCAAAACATATCTAAAGTGTCATGGATAGCATATTGGATCTCTGTGGAACGTGCTACTACTAAAATACCACTGTTGCAACATCAATTTGAATCGTGGAACTGTTTGACAATAGTAAATCGGTTGATTAGGTTTGATGAGACGTTGTGAAGATCTATCATATTTTCGCAAATCAGCAGTGGATATAAATAGTTTTATTTACTTTATACTATAAAAGAGAATAAAAATACTTACGAAATTTTGCCGCGGTACACTCGCCACCGAACAGAAAAATTTCGACCCCGTAATACAATAAAAATTGTACTTTGTTATCGAATAAATATAAATGTTTCTCGTATGATATAATGAAATTATGTTCATACATACCCTTTAAGTTCAATTGCGTACACCTTCGTAGAATCTAGTTAGTTAGAAATCTAATTACTTTTCAGTGTATGCACATTAACGCTCACGCCGCGCCGTGCCACGGATTTGAGTTATCAAATTCCAATTTCACCCCACAAATCCATACAGGTAATGCCATATCGTCCGCCATATTGCATTTTTAATTGGCAGCTGTCAAACGCGATACCTGTTCCAAAAGTACCACTCCACCGAACGGTTTCCATTTTTGAGCGATTTTGGAATAGGCGGGTTGAAGGGTATTTGGCTAGGTGACTAAATTTGCTGAAGTGCTGGTATTAACTAAGTAATTTGTTTGCTAGACGAACTAGTTGGCAAAAAGAGGCGTCACCTACGGGCAGTTTTACTGTAAGCAAGTTTTAGATTTAAAATGTAAAAATAATCATTTATTGTAAATTAAACTCTATTGTGTCTAATTAAATCTTAAACAAATGCTTTTACACACATCTGAGGCCATCGACCCATGCAGGAAGCGTAGTGAATGAACGGTGTGACGCCGTTGTCAGTGCATGGGTGAGTAAATAGATCTTATTGGTAATCAATCAATAGTAAGTAAAAGCGTATTGTGTGATACCGTTTAAGTATAGGTAAAGACAGCATATCTAATTGGTCAGTAATCAGAAATATTTTAAGTAGTAGAATGAATCCGTTAAATTAAAATTATAATTTATGCCAAATTAAATCATGAGTAAATAAAATTGTTAAATAAATATGGGAAATAAATATAAGGTGCATAGTAGAGTACAGTATTAGATAAATATTAAGTAATTCTTTTAAGTTTGAATTCTTTGAATAAAATAAATTAAATTGTTAGGCAAAGTTTATTTATTGAGATATATTAAAATGAATTAATAAGGTTATAGTGTGTGATCTTAAATAATTGTGTGATGGTAGGAACGACAAAAACTAAAATAATTTTATCAATAATTGTAGAATGTAGAATTGTTATCAGAATTGTATGTAGAATTGTTGTAGAATTGTTATCAATAATTGTAGAATACGCCATTTTTTAAAACAAATATTATTTTATTTTATTATTTTGATGAGGAATTATTTATTTTGATCGTACATATAATTATTTATTTTATTTGCTTGTAGCATTTACCCAAATCAATATTAATAGATCAATTAAATTTATGCATCTCTTTTATTTAATCAGATTTGACTCACAAATAACAATTTGTAATAACATTACCGTTAATATTGTGCATTACCGTTAATAGTTTAGACAAATTTATGATTACATCTGACAAATAAAATTTCATTTTACAATATTAGCAATTGCAATTACACATTAGCAAAAAGAAATCATGACATACGTTGGAAGCATTGGATAATAATTAAATTATCTGTAGAATTTCACCGAAAATTTAAAACTTTCAAAGGGATTTTGTAGTTTTTGGAATTGTTTTTTGTTTGTGTATGAACGTATGCAGAGTTATGAGTGTTACTGATCTGGTGGCGGTGATAAAATTTGATTGGAACATAAGTTATAATTAGTGAATAAATTTATTTTCGAAATTTAGAGTTATTTAAGTTTTATGTTCGAACTTTTGATAGTAAAATAAAATTTTATTTTTTAGTTTGCTATTTTAAATGACAAGCTAATACAAGGCGGTATCAAAGCTACTTAGTGCTTACAACATCTATAGATCTTTATCCGGTCCGGCATATACAGCAGAATTGATAGCAATAAATATTTTTAATATTTTAACACGTTACATATGCCCCACCCCCCTCTCGAAGACTTTCGAGCATGAAAGTCTACATCCCTAATCAAAATCTAAATAAGGCTAAAATCAATTCAACTAATTAACTTATAATGATCAGAGTACTTTAAAATTTGACTGAAATGAACTCCTCGAAACATGAAACTATACAAAGGCATGATATAAATATTTAATGTAATGTTATACGATACGAGATAATCAAATTACTGCGTTACACTCATCCCAGCCCCAAAAAATTTCGACCCGAAATTTAAATGCAAAGCGTTATACAATGAATTGACTTTTATATAAAGCATTAATTCTATCTAAAACATAAGTATGTTCCACGTATAGTACAATACAATGAAATTACGTTTGCACAGAATCCTTTTAAAACCTGAGCATTAGTCAATAAATATGTTTTTGAAAATTAATAAAAACCATGTGGATAATATAATACTTATTTAAAAACAAAGAACGTGTCTAATCTTAAATACAATATTTTAATGTGTTTTCCGCTTTTGAAGGAAAGCAGAAAGTCATCTGAAACTCTTAAAAGATTATAATAGGTAAATGTCGCAGTAAGTAAATTTCTTAAAAAAGAAATTTCCACCTTACAAAGAGATAAGTGGAAATAAGCTTCTTGAAAGTGAAAATTAGACGTATAAAGTGGGAGATAAAAATATGAAACGACAAAAATTTTATGCTTTTCCATAATATTTTATGAAAACACAGATTAAAAGTATTATATAACTTAGTTGTGAAATAATAAAATGTTAAGTGCTTTAGTCTAAGCGGTAGTCTAGTGATAAAAACATTTTGAAATTATAAAAATTTTTATTTTTATTTGCATAATCGATTAATATTATATATAAAAGGACGCCTGACTGTGACAAATATATTTTTTACTGCTTTTAAAATTAATTAACAGTCACATGCAATCTTGCATCACTAGTGTGCACCATTTTGTTTTCGACGTGGATTTTTTATGGATAAAAGTTAATAAATGGTTTCGGACACGTTATTTATTTTATTAAAATTACAATGTTAACATATCATGTTTATAATGCTTATTGCTAATGTTTATCAATAAAATATCTACGTGAATTTATTTCAAAATATCTAATTCATCATGGTCCAGTATACTATACATCTTCTTATTAACTTTATTTCATATCTTAGATATAGTTATGTGAAAAAAGTTATCCCATTGAGTAAGTAATAAATAGAGATTTAAATCGATGTTAATTTTCCAACTATGAAAAGTGCGTCGACGGATAGATGTTGCTCCAATTACCATCTGTTAGCGGACGCACAAACTAATAGTTATTAATTCAATCCTTTTCTATCAACTGCTGTTTTATAACACATAATATATTGTCATGTGTAAAAAATGCAGTCATTTTACTATATGTAGTTTATAAACAAATGCGTATCAGCTACCTAGATATTGATCATATTGACAGATTGAGAGTAGAAAAAACGCATCTGATTGAAGGTGAATCAAGAATGACTGAAAGCAGTTAGTTAAATAGGAGATTAAGTTAGATACATTAGATAATAGCATTTTGTCATAGGTAGGGGAAACCCAGTTTAAAGCCTTGATATTAATTTTGGTAGCAAACTAGGAGAAGTTTTAGTGGGGAGGAACTGATAAAACCATATGCAGAGCCTTGATTCTATTCTAAGTAAAAATAAAAGGGGAACCCTTGTCGGTCGTAAGAACTGTCAGAATGGCTAAATTACTATCTTAGTGATTAACAGAATAAAATGTAATAGTAGAATTTATTGCCAATTTTTATCACTAGCAATTAAAACATGATAATTAATTCCAAATCAATTTACGATTCAATAAGTGATAAAATAATCTTTCTACAGTACTAAATGCCTTGCATAAATAAATTATATAACAAGCAAATTTTGTAAAACTAATTAAAGCATTTATCTAAAGCTTCGTACAGACTAGAATATTCAGGCGGATGACAAACATAACTATAAGCCGTACAGAAAATATCCTTTAAAAAAGATTTTTATTTTCGCCCAACCGAACAACAAACAGAATGCGATTTTGCTGTTCCCAGTAATTACAGTAAAGCATGATAACTGCAGCGGCGTATATTTATATTTACTATTCGTTAAGTGCGACAAAAAAGCCACAGGCTCTAATAACGAAGTCATTTTCTTTTTACATTCTGTCGGATCTTTATTAATTTTTGAGCAATTTTCTCACATGCGTCTTTTTACATATGAGGATTTTTTGCTTTTTGCTTATACAAAATTAATAAATTCAAAAGATTTCTCGTCGGACGACTCCATTTTAAATGAAATTACTTGAAATTACTTCAATCACAGAATCAATAAACCATGCACATTCGCCGTTTTGCTTCTTTCCCGTCCAAACCTGCAAACATATTCGTGGGCATTTGCTTTGATGTGCGAAAGAAAACCCAACAACGGATGGATCAAGCGCTTACACGAATGCGTATGCATAAGATTTGCAAATCTGTTCACAAATGTTAGTGGCTCCGTCGAAACCAGCATTCTGTTTGCCTTTCGGTTCGTTGTTCTGTTTCAAGTTTGTACGTAGCATAAGGTAACTGCGTATGGAATAAAAAAATAGCTAGATTGGTGCTAATTTCGAAAATTGTAAATGATAAAGAAATTATAATAATTAGTTTAAAAATTGAGGCAAGGTGGACACGTGTTTCTGGCATAGTGCTGTAGCCTTTATCAGCAACCTCTCTATCCAACTACAGGCGCAATGTATTATTGCATCGAATTGCGAATCGGGTACTAAAAAAGTACACTATATATATACCTCTGTATTAAAGTGTAGAGAATGAAAGTAAAGAAAGTAAGAAAGTGTTTACTGTTTGCCGTAACACTGATTTTTAATTAACTACGTGCTAATTTCGAAAATTGTAAATGATAAGGAAATTATAATAATTAGTTTAAAACTTGAGGCAAGGTGGACACGTGTTTCTGGCATAGTGGTGTAGCCTTTATCAATAACCTCTCTTTCCAACTATAGGCATAATGTATCATTACATCGAATTGCGAATTCGATACTTAATAAGTACGCCATATATGCCTCTGTAACCAAATTATTATAATTTCCTTCTTGAATGCAAAGTGTATGTAAATTTGTATATATTTACATGTAAAATTTCGCAATTTTACATTGAATAAAATTTCGTAAAATTCGCAATTCGATGCATTGGTACATTGTGCCTATAATTGGAAACAGAGAGTGTTGATAAAGGCTACACCACTATGCCAGAAACACGTGTCCACCTTGCCTCAAATTTTAAACTATTTATTATAAGTTCCTTATCATTTACAATTTTCGAAATTAGGACCTATCTAATTAAAAGTCTGTCTTACTGCAAACAGTAAACACTATTTGGTTTCTTCATTAAAAAAATAGTATTCATCTAATCTAATAGCATTTAGTGTAATCTGAAGCCTTGATTTATAAAGGACAATTTGTGGTTAATTAGAGTTGTGCAAGTTCCGATATCAGGAAACTTATATCAAATTAGCAAGGAACACGTAATCTTACCAATCAGAAAGTCTTGTCTTGCCAATTGCAAAGACATTTTTATACATATACATATTTTTATCTATAATTACATTCTGTAATTATACATTCTAAAATAACGTTATTGGTTTGGAATTGTAGTAAAAATATGGAAAATTTATTTTTTCAATGAGATTTTTTTTATATGGAAACAAATATAAAAATAAATGTGCATGTGTGTAGCTGTGTATGAATGTAATTACCAGCAAACATTACAGCATAACTTTGAAAAGCCTGGAGCAATTACAACATACTTGTTTGCCTACAATCTTTTTACAGATTAATGCACAACTGAATAACAAAAGTATATCGTTCCTTTTTCGCGATCAGACATCAGAACACGATGATCTCTTCGTTAATGCTTTTACAGCTTTAAAATTGTGTAGGTAACTTTTTTAATGACTTTAAATATTGGATAGGCCGAATAAACTGAATAAAAATACGTGATAACACATAACTTCCCTTAGGATCCTATACATACACACACACACACACACACACACACACACACACCTAT
>WYDF02263542.1:0-18924 GCA_009867245.2 Adranes taylori
GCATTATGATTATTATAGCATTATCCCACTGGGAAGGTGTTGTTCCCTTCAGAAGACATGCATTGAAAAGCCTGCATCACATCATATACCATTTTATTAATATAATTATATTTAATTTTATTAATATGCGTCTAATGAATATTGTATTTACTAATATTGTATTTTATTTACTGTATACTAATAATAACATTGTACTGAGAAAACCTATTGTATTTTTTAAATATCAATAAATAAACTACTAATAATAGTGTCTGTTTTCTTGTTTTCAACATTTTTGTTTGTATAGAATTAACGTTTACCAAAGTTTTGAGTTCTTTTTCATGTATTAATTACTTAGTATTTAGCATATGCTTCGGATAATTGTATTTTGAAATTGCAATGTTATATTCTTCATGCTTTAGTTATGAGAGTTATTTTTCTTTTAAAATAAAAACATCGTACATCTATTCTTATTAGGCTCAATTTTATTTAAAATACCTAAAATCAGCTTTTTAAATTATTCAAAAGGTTGCGAAAATAATACATATAGATAATAGTATTGATTTTGAAATTTAAAATGGAATTAGGAACATATAAATTACTTAAACTGAAAAATGATTCAAAATTTTTGTAAAGGATGTTAGTAAAGATAATTTTATAATAAATTTAAAATTAATACAAAAGTATCATCTATCGGAGAATTATCTTTAGAATAATTGACCATTAAACCGCTAGATGGCGAAAAGATAAGGATCCATTCTATTACATGGGAGTTAGATACCTATATTATCTATGTGTATAGTTACAATACTACGATGCGTAAAAATATTTCTGAGTGTAAACAAATAGCTGAAGTTACTAATTTAAAGATTCCACATCTATTCATTTAGGAGAAAAACTTCGAATCTGCAAAGAATTAAAATTTGTTGCTACATGACCTAATTTCTGCAGGGAATAAGTGCTTCCAATACAGGGATGGTGATTTCAACACAAGCCAAATACAGAGTGCAACTTCCAAACAAATGCACATTGAAGAGATGACTTGAATGTACAAAATGTGATTTCAAAAGAAAAGCACATCTTATAAGGCAGAAACCAACTCATATAGGAGAGAGATCTTTCGAGTGTACGGAATGTGGTTTCAAAACTGCACGAAAAGAACATCTTGTAATACACAAACAAATCCAAATCCACGTGTTACGTGTATTTGGATTCGATTAAGCACGTGATATTTTACACCCACTACATATTTTCAAATGTCCGAGCAGTAAGTGTTACGTGTTTTCTATTTGTAATCGAGTTATGTGTTGCACTATAAAAGAGCGTCTGTTGTCCGTTTATTACATAACTCGCTATAATTTAAATACCTAACCGAACCTCAATAGACCCTAACAAACTGTACCCATTAATTAGTTTGAAAAGAATATTTTTTTTTCAAAAACAGGTTCAAAATATTTAGTAATAAACCGATCAAAAAAAACAAAACCACCACAAAGATCCGATCTTAGATACTCTGCAATGTCCACTGTGCTAGCGGATCGCTTACGGGTTTGTGCTTTTGAGAATTAAAAAAAAACGATTAACTTTTATTTATTAACTTTACTTCTCATCAGAATACTCAACATTTGTGTAAAAGGAAAGCTACTTCTACGGGAACTAAAATATCGACTGACTAACTAACGCGAATCTGCGGACTAAGGCTACCAGAATTATATGAACTTCAGATTAGCGTTCGAAAAAGTTAAACGCTCTGATCAAAAAAAAAACTAATATACCGACCATCTTTATGTATTTTATTCTATATTGTAATGCACATTAATTCTAAACAACAACAAGTCGTAGCAGTGTCGGTACTTCAAAATTTAGATATAAGCATAATAGTGGTAGTGAACACATGCCACAGTTGGCACAAAGATGAATTTTATTGGAATAAATTAGTGCTATTGTGATAACCTTGTTACACTCATAAATGACGATTTCTAATGCCTCGACATACGTGCACTTTTCTTCTCTTCCAAAAAACCAGCGGAATATATGTCCCCTTTGAGTACCCGTGGATTGTAAAAAGTTGTAAAAGTGTTTTGGAGCGTAGTCAAAAGTCCCATCCATCAATATGATTTTCTATCGCACAAATATTTCAAATTACATTCGCATGAAAATACTAGAATTGATCTGTAATTAAACACTACAAAATATTCATCTCTTATGGTTTTTACATATATTTCTTTTAGAGGTTTTTGCAGGGCCGCCCAAACCAGACCAGAGCTCCAGGGATAAAGAATTAAAGCGGGCGCCTCCCCAAAAGAAAAATCCAATATTTTATAAGCATGGTTATCGACGAGTACGTAATGTAACAAACTATACAAGTAACAGGCTCCGGCTGAGTTTTCTACAATGCATATTTTCCTTTATTTTAGTTTCCAATGGAATATATATTTCTTTTGAGTTATAGCGATGGCATCCAATCTACGCTATCTACGACGACGCCACTAGTGTGCGTGTGTTGAGTCCCATCTGTCTGGCCTAGGCTACACCCTACCTACTAATATAGTTTTGCAATACGTAACTACCTTAATTATTATTACAAAAAAAACCATTAAAATACTTGCATTGTTAACATTGGTTGTTATAGATATAAGAACATTGTAACATTTCTTTTTATGAGAGAGGTACTTTTTAGAACTACACGATATTTTGCACTTCGACTATATATGTTAGTTAAAACTATAAATATGTGTGATCATCAATATGAAAATCAATTTTAAATGTTGCTATATGTAAATATTAATAATTTATCCAATATAATTCTTTTTAAAAGATTTCTATTTTAGTTTATTCTTGTAATGATAAAGCTCATAAAATGAACAAACACTCTGAATTAATATTGTACAAGTTAGAAAATGTTATGAAAAATTACGTCTTTTATTGGATCAAATTGAGGTAACCTTACCTTATATTTCCAGTTAATGGAGCAGTAGTCAATCAGTCAGTCAAGATATGGTCAAATTGATATCTGTCATTGATTTGGATATAACCTAAAATCAAATTTTAATTTGAACAATAATCTGTGTTATTTCGTTGTAATTTAAAATTTTATTTATAATTCTCAATGTAGCATACAAATTACTAAACTAATTTACGGAATGCAAAAAATGTCATTATTTAAAAAACCACGAAAGTCTATTCAAAGGCGAGTTTTTACTGAAAATTATGACGAGGATGAGGAAACTCCAGTGGATATTGATTCCTATACAGAAAATTCAAAAAGGAAGGACAAGGCATCAAAGAAAGACACTAAGAAACAACCACTATTAAGTTTTGAAACAGAAGAGGAAGGTGAAGTATTTCAAGTAAAGAAATCTTCACACAATAAGAAGGTAATGAAAATGTTTGAGAGAGAACGTAAGAAAAAACAAAAAGAGGTAAAAATCAAAGACGAGGTCAAATCAACACCTGATATAAATAAAAAGGAAATAATTGATGATTTAATCGTAGTAGTAAATCATAAAATTCCAAGTCCACCACCGGCACCGCGAATATTATCTGGTCGCGATGCACTTTGTGCGGGAAAAGATGATCTATCGTCGGATGAGGATGAAGACGACGATGATTATGATAATAAATCGGTTGGTCATAAATTTTCTAAACCTGATAAATTCAAACATGTTTTGGAATCTGGTGCTATTCCCGATGCGGCAATGATTCATGCAGCTCGAAAAAAGAGGCAAAGGGCACGCGAAATGGGTGATTTTATACCCGTTGAACAAGAAGAAGAAATTGATGATACGGGAAGATTATTGAGAGATGACGAAAATGATGGAAGCGATGAGGAGAGAATTGGTGAGTAAAGTTTTAAAAATGATTTTTTTAATGTACCTGTTTGGTTATAAAAGTTTATACATGTTACTAGTAGTATCTCAGAGAATTTCTGTCTTATTTATTTGATTCACTAAACTGTAAATAAAATTATATTCATTGCTAATTTATATAACACACTGTATTCAAGAATTCATGAACTGGTACTGGTTCACTGGTTTTCTGGCTATGAAATGCTCTAGATGAAATTTGAATCTAATGAAGCATTTCTTAATCTCTGGGCTAAGAAATTATAAGTTACCATTAAAAAAGTATTTGTACTTTTGTAAACCAAATACTTTTTTAATGGTTTATAAGTACCATTAAAAAAGTATTTGATGAATATCTTTGATATTTCTCTCAAATTGTAAAAAAAGTGGAGAGAATTTTTTTCCGGTTTTATATGTACTTTCTATTAGATGAAATATATACGATACATGAATATGGTCGAATTTATTGGAAAGTACGTTTGTCTAACACGTGCTCGCTGAGCCTAAATATGTGATTCTGTATGTAATGTATCTTTGTATATCTCGCAATTTCTCCCAAAACACTGGTTCAGCTTGAATGAAATTTGATGTGATGGTGTAGAAAATTTGGTCACTGTTTTGTTGAACTGTTTTGAATGATCCAATTTTTATTTAAATTTGGGACTGCCCCCATTATAGGAAAAAGCTATTCTCTTTAAAACTGAATTGAGTTTGATTTTTTTATTCAGGATCGAGGATCTTTAAGGGGAGGTTGCGAGAATCCTCAACAGGTTTGTGGACATTGTCAGAGACAATGTGTCCCATTCTCGGTGCACCGGTTGCTTCAGCGACTCCAAGCTGTCGTGTCGTTTAGCAAAGACTTTGTCCTCCAGAAACCACTATGCGCTGTACTCCAATGCATTGAGATTTGGCAAGTAGGGCGATCATTTCCTTTACACCGAAATGGTCATTTTTCACCTTTGCACCGGTTTTAATCTTATGGGTGCTGACTTTTGTTGGTACATCCATTCTTCATTGTTCCAAGTGCTGCTGGCCCCATGGAACTATTTGTACCTCAATAATGCCAGTTTGTTACATATGTTGATTGATTTTATTTTGACCTACTACCTTCAAATTAAAGTGGTGGTTTAAGATTTAATTTGAGCTCCTTTAGGTTCATAGGTTCATTTGTCGATTCCTGATTGATGCCAGTCTCGTGCATTGTTCTTATTCTTTGTGATAGTCCTACTTCTTTCTCTACCATAATCTCTTTCTCATCAAGTTATCAAACGCTGATTTTAAATCAACGTACAGCAGATGTAACTTCTTCCCTTTGTTTATCTTCTGTTTCATTATGTAATTCAATGTTACAATATTATCCAGGCTTGTTTTGGCTTTGATGAATTCTTAATTTTTTGTTTATTACCGTCGAAAACATTTTGTATATACCATTCATAATTATCCCTTTGTAATTTCTTGCATCTCTCCTCTCGTCTTTTGAACTCCGGATTTAATTCTCCTTGTTTTCATTGATATTATGTTCTTAGTTTCCATCTACTCTTTATTCATACACTTCCATACGTCTACATATAACCCAACAGGCCACACGTACCTCCCTTTTTCGTATTATTTATCGTTTCTACCATTTCCTCCTCTATTATTTGTTCTTTATTATTTGTCATCCACATTCCTCTATCCCCATTCACTACTCTTTCTTCTTCTGACACTTTTCCTTATTATCCTCTACATTTTTTCCCAATCTCCTCAAGTGATATTGCATGACTTTTTGTCCTTACTAGTTAAACATCTCTTATTGAATAACTTCCATATGTCCTCTCCTTTTATACTGTTAATGTCTTACCTGATTTCTTCCTCTTTCCATATTCTCGTTACTTTCTCTTATCATGATTGTTGCCCATTTCTTATCTGTCTTGAAGTGTTTCTCACACACCCTTTTTATATTCCTCCTATTTCTCTTTTCCTGATGGTCTGTATTTCCACATCCGTGAATCTCCGTGAACCATTTCCGCAAATCTCAATTTTTTTCCTCTCATTCCATACATAAATGAACCCACTCGCATCACCATTAACGTCCTCGCGCTTTATTACCTTCTCATTCATTCCATTTATTTTCTACTCAGCCTCCAAAGGAACGTGGTCATATTCACATCTGGTCGCAACATTCATTTTGTACCGCCATATCTTTCGCTCTTTCATCGATAGCCAAGTATTCAATTTGATTCTTCTCCTTTCTCCTTATATATTAATTCCGCTACCATTCTCCACCTATTCATTTGTTGCTCTAATTTATTCCCTACATTATTCTCTCGTATTCTCGTATTTAGATAAAAAATCCATTATAATCATAGCTCCTCTTCCTTATTTTTTCGTATAACTTGTCTCATTTTCTTCAAAAACTCTTTGCAATCTTTTCTCACATTTACAATCAATATCAACCATCGTGTCAGCTTCCGTAATATCCTTCCTTGCCAGATTTTTCCACCACTCACACATACACCCCTCTGATATCTCAACTTTTATGGTTGTTATTATTCCTCCACTTGTTATTCCTCTTGTAACTTCCGTTTTGTTTATGACCACATATTCTTTTCTACCCATGTCTCAAACATAGCTATAACGTCAAATTGTTTTAAGCATTCTCTAAAATCATTGTCACTTATCTGCATTTTTAATTCCTCCACATTACTACATATCATTCTTAATACCCCTCCATTTGTCCAGTTCTGGTCTCTTCCCTCGGCGGTTTGTTTCCTTATAATTCTATAATTTTTCATTCCCACTCCGCGCTCCATCATCTCCCTTCTCCGTCCAACTAATTTATTAATTCTACACTACTTATATATTCAAAAGAGAAATAAAGAAGATGTTAATCTCCCGAGATTTTTATAGCGTGGATGAATTCATGCAATATAACTTCTAAGGAATAACATAGAGCACTTTGACATTGCGGTACCTTTAGACAACACTATCGTGTAGTCCGTCCTAGCCGTTTTCTTTATCAGATGGAGTTGTATTTTGAACTTCATTGTAGCCTCTGTATGTATGATGTGTATATACACCATGTTGAATTTATACTAGGCTTTCTAATGCTTAATGATTTATTTATGCTGCTGAGTTCATAATACTATTTACTGTAATTTGCTATTTACTGATATTATTTATTTATTAGTCATTTTACTACTTTTATTATTTTGACGTTTGTAACCACCCACGTGTTATTAACATTAATAAACTACTTTACTTTAATTTACTTTATTTTCTGGTCTCCAAAAGCAAAGTCAAATCTCTACGCTGTAGTCCATCGTATTGAGATCCGACGAGCATAAAATCCAGAAAATGAGTCGTAAATATTTGTTTTCTGTACTATACGTCTGGTAGGATGCACTAAAATTTCTCAACTTGTTTTGTCTTCTTGTATATTAAATAAATCGTTTAGACAGCATTTCAACTATTTTATGATTTTAATGTTCATTGTATGTATTTATATTTTCTTCTTCTGCTTATCTCAATAGATATGGGCGCAAATCCAATAAAACGTGATCAAGAACGCCGCCGCGAACAATTCTATGAGGCGCAGGACTCCGATCAGGAAATTGACGAATGGGAAAATCAACAGATTCGGAAAGGTGTGACCGGGGCCACATTAAATCAGGAGCTGGCGGCTTACGGCGATTTTTCCAATGCTACTTATTTAGCACAACAACAAACACAAGTTTTACTCGATCCGAGCTCCGCTGCTCTACTGTTTCATCAACCTCAACCTCTCATGCAATGCACGCAGAAAATACAGCAAGCGGATTTGGATGTGCCTAAAACACCTGAAGCTATCATAGCTAAATTAAAAGAGCAATACCAACAAGCGGTTAGTAATAAGGAAGACCATGAGAAGCAATTGCAGAATGTTAGGCAAGATATAATTCTAGCAGCGGAAGATTTAGAGAAATTGAGAATAGAAGCGCCAAGAGCCGCTGACAAATTTAGGTATTTTTATCTTTCAAATATCATGTCAAAGATATTTTCAGATGTTGATTAGGAAGAACATTTTGGAGATTTCTGATTTAAAAATTTTGAAATACTTTGGTACATTTCAGGCGTTTTGATATACTTCAGTGTTGATGTATGTTTATGTATCGCGATTTTTCCTAAACTACTAAACCGGTTTGAATAAAATTATTAGGCAAGATTTTGGTATTTCTAAGTGAATAAGAAGTACCTTAAAAATTGAAGGGAATTTTCCAGAAACTACTCAAATTTCACAAAAAAAATACAACTTATGTCAAGAACTAATTTATTTCTGATTCGTTGAAAGCTGTTTTTGCAGACTTTTGCGACTGACACTCGCTCGCGACGGTGTTAATGGAGAGTCATGCGATGTCACAAATTGCGCAAACTAATATAATACTACAGAATATAACAACCTCTGGAAATATAAATCTCAGGCGACAGGTCAGTTTAGCGTGAGACCGTACGTTGGAACTGTTCTCGTTGTTTCACCGGTCCTCAGGGACTCACAAAGGACACGACCAGCTAAGTACGTAAGTAGTCCAGGAGTTCGTGTTCCTGTGGGCATCTGAAATAGACTCTAACTACTAATTAATGAAACAGCATTAATGGTTGTACATTTGAAGTCTACTGGTGTCACAGACAATACAAACATTGATAGAAATATAAATGCAAGTCTCAAATTAACGTTAACCTTTGTAAGCTCATCCATGGCGGTTAGTGAATAAACAGTAGCTGTAATAAATTGTCAATACAAATGAGTACAAAGCGTTAAATATAAGCGGTACATGTAAAGCAGTGCGAATGTGCGGTGATAAAATAACAAAATTAACGATTAACAATACGGCAAGAATGTATAGGCGGTTTGTATTTGGGACGCGGATTTTACCTTAATACGGCCGATGGAAATAGTAGGAATACAATGAGTCCAATATAGTCGCGTAATACTTCGTTGAACGAATGATTAAAACCTATCCCAATGAACTTAGGATAGAATTATACACTAGTATAAGCCGAAACCGTTGGTATTCTTGTACTCTGTGTGATAGCGTACGTTCAGCTATAACACATAATTCTCTTCCCGTGTAGTGTGCACACATTGTTACCTAAGCAGCCAGCGATGAGCGAGTACCAATTATTATATCGGATGCTGCTAGTAAACAGCATATCCAAAATCCCTTACTCCTTTCTACATATTGCGAACAACGCGAATTGTTAAGCGCATTCACTTTAACACACATTAAATATAGCCAATGTGTGTACACCATAGCAGCAACGTAACACAATTCTCTGCTGCTAGTATAAGTCAATATCCCTACCATTACAGTACATGGTTAGCAGACGGTGCGCCGCAATGAAACGCATTCATATACATAGCAGAGAATACGTTTAACTTTAATAAAGGTTTATTTTAGTACCCGATTCGCGTAATTTATTGACTTAATTTATTATAATGAAGGCCCAAGAAATATGCTTTGTTACACTTCATATAAGGATTCTGCGACTTTTTGCTGTATCTTCTACGAATGGAAGTTCTAGAAGAATTTAGGTCCACAACTAGGCCCAAATATTTTACCTTAAGACTTTTAAATTGAGTTTCTTTCTTGTAAATGGCACAACCGTCACTTTATTGGAGTTAATGCTTAGTCCATATTCTCTACACCATTTGGTTGTAATATTAAGCGCATTGTGGTAGCCACTATGGTGTCTTGCTGGTTTTGCTCTACTAGCACTAGGTCATCCGTATAGCTTTGTATTTGATGGTCGGTATTGTTAAGGGGTCGTCATTGCATTAGGTCATCAAAAACAATGGACCAGAGCAGTGGTGATAAAATTTTCCCTTTGAGGCTTCCGCTAGTTATCCTCACCTAGATGCTCTCTTGGCCTAAACGTGCACCTACCTTTCGGTTTTGATGCACGCAATTATCGGGTCTGAAAAACCTTTATTACCTGTTGCTTTTGCTTTGGTTTCATTTGAGGTGTTTTTAACAGCCCTGTCTGTCAAGAAGCGCTCAGAGTGCTCCATTATTTCTCAGTTTTACTTACTAGGAAGAGTAAGGTCGTGTTTCTTGATTTAGATTTTTGTGTACAAATTGGCAAGGGTGCATTTTCCAGTATACCTACATGTTCAAAATATTTTATGAAATCTATCCAGTTTTGATCTGAATTTTTATCATATACGCATGCTCATATGAATTATCGGAATTTACCAAGTTGATTTTAAGAATCGGTACGCGTGTACTGGTACGTACCGGCTGTAGTCTATCTCTAGATATATACCCTGGCCAATAGAAAAACAATAACAATACTAAAACAAAGTAATAACAACCTTGATACGAAAGAACACTTAGAAATATATAAAAATAAACAAAACCATACTCGAATAAACGAACAACTCAACTATAAATTCGATAACATACTGTCACTACTCAAACTATTATACAAGCAAAACCAAGAAGAAATCCAAGAGTAGGCAACAATGTCAATAGCAATATTTCATCATCCAGAATTTCGGCAATGTGCTAATTAATACTTTAGCATATTTAGGCGGAATATGGTAATGTCAGAAATGCGGGGAAACCACTGTAACTTACTTAACACTCCGGTCGAACAAAGATGGTTAGCTTATCGAGTGAATGAATCTGACGGGTTGATCCGATACAGTCACACACACTCAGGTGGTGTAGTGAAGGGATGGGAAACCACTAAAACTTTCCTAACACCCCGGTCGAACTATCCCAATGAACTGCGAATTGATCGAATTGAGTGCTAAGTGAATTGAGTGACTAGCTGACGGGTCGATCTGATACAGCGACATACACTCAAGGGTGTAGGAAATAGGTATGATAGAAAGAGAAACAAAGGTATCAAATATCAAATAAAACTGTATCGAAATATGAAAACGCTTACCAAGCAGCTCACTCATCCGGTGGTGGTCGCTGCTGCTTACATCTCGGCTTGGCTGGTCGCCGGCTTGCTGGGATGCTGCTGGCTCTTCGAGTTCATGAAATGAACTAAAATATTCTATGCAACACAGCGGTATATGCAGGCGTGAGCCTCCACAAAATCTTTCTCTCTGTTACACGGTCTCTATGTGCCACTCATACTATCAATTGGTACGTGTTACGGTCCATCATACAAATCAATGAAGCAGCAGAAGTTTCCACACAAGCGACGAGCCAAGTCGTATAAAACTCAAGTCCCCTATTCTTATCTACCAACGCTATATGCGTTCCCATAGCCAACAATAACTAAACGTATCTCTTTTCGATCATTACTGTATCTCTATTTACTACGTGGACGTAAGCGTCTGCATACAATTTAATTATCTTTACATTTTATTATTATTATAAACTAGTTTCTTACCAGTGCCGCGGTGTTACAATTAATTTATTTAAAGTAATTAATGTTTTCAGAGTAATGTGCTACGTTGCAATATATGTTGTACAATTGTAGTACAATTGTAGTATACAATATGTAACTCTTTAAACAGCACATCTAACTTAGCATCAAAGCATTGTTTTCGCTTCATCAGCTTGGTGTCATTACTGGTGCGATTGTGGTATTATTTTCCCATATATATTAATTTCCATGTGCGCGCCTTTATAGAGAGGAACCTATGAATAAATGAGATGTTTGTAGTGAGTGTCATTCAGTGTGTAATATTGGTTATTTTGAAAATTAATATGTGTATGTGGATTTTGAAAAAAATCATCGCACCGGGGCTGTATAGTAGTTGTACAATTGTACAACACATGTTAAGAGTATCTGTGCTCTGAAGTCATCACTCTACTAGCTCAGTAGGAAGAGCATCTGACCGACAATCAGAACTTCCCGGTGTCGAGCCCCGTGTGCGGTGATTTTTCCGAGACAGATAGTCATGTTTATTTTCAAAAATCATATATATTATATATATATATATATATAAATTTTGAAAAATGATTTTAGATTCTATCAAGAATTACGAGGTTATATAACCGATTTAGTTGAATGTTTGGACGATAAAGTGAGTGCGATAAGTACTTTGGAACAGCGAGCTTTGGATCTAATGTCAAGAAAATCCTATTGGTTAGTGGAGAGGAGAAGACAAGATGTCAGAGATCAAGCTGATGAAGCTACACATTTAAGTAAAAAGGTAAAGAAATTGTGGCTTATTTATCTGTTATATCATAAATTATCCCCGCAATCCAATCAAAATCTTTAGCCAGTTAGCACCGTAACATTTTAACCCGGGAATTAATTAAATTTGCTGGCCATTGTAGATGCCAGATGCACAATGAATGCTCTATTAACCGTCGGTGCTAATTTCGGCTCTGCGTTAATTTTCAAATTGAGCCATTGTCTGTATGATACGGACACCCCGTCGACAATACTTCACATATTTTTCCTACCTTCATCAAAATGACGGCACAATTAGCAAGTGAAAATAAACAGGCAGTGTTAGTAATATAATCGTCCATGAGCATCTAAAAATTAAATTTCCTTACGGCCCTGTCTTGCTTTGATTTTCTAACCGCTAAAATAATGTATGTGCATCTGCTTTATAAACTCTGGCTTGCTTATTGTTGTTCTCAATTTATCACCTCGTTGTTTATAAATCGATTTTAAGTGAGCAAATCGTTGCATATTATTCACAAATTCATTAACACTTTTGGTTAAAGAGGATAATGACAGATATATACCAAAAATAAAGAAAGATTTTTTAATCTCTGTTTATTAAATGATACGCATTTTTATACAGAATGCTTCAAACCGCAGCTTCAGATGGAGAGTGGAAATGGTTTAAATTTTTAACAAAAGTTGGAAGAGTAAGCACTTGCCGTGACGCCCGTTTTATTTATTTTCTGCTTTTGAAACGTTGCAATTTTTCGTATTATTTAAGGACACCATTGAGTACAGTTTATGTGAAGAAAATTTGAAAGTTTTGACTTTGTCTGTTCCCACACTTTTTTTTAAATTCAAAGTGCAAACATTGAGAAATGTAAAAAATCAAACTTAAAGAGCTTTTACAGGTCTTTAAATGTTACACATGTTTTGAGTAGGTTAGTGAGTTAAATAAATGGTAACAATTGACAATTGAAAAATTGACACAAATTTATATGAAATGTACCCACCATATATGTCAGGGGTAATATTAATAGGTAAGTTTAGGGGAGCTCTACAAAAACGGATTGGGAGAAAAGGTTAATCAAAGTTAACATTGAGATCATGCGGCGGTGGTTACTCTCTTAAGTATTAGACACTAATGATTGGCGAAGGTATGAGACTTTAATGATTTTGCATTTATTTTCCGCCAGGTTTTAGGCCAGAGAAGTGGACTTGAAGACGAGGAAAAAATGAGAAGAGCCGTTGAACGTGAGGGAAGAAGAACGCGACGTAGAAAAGTGAGAGAAAGTGGAGGCGAACCGAAACATGTTGAAGGTGATTTAAAATTCTTTTTTAAGTTTTTTTTTTTAATTTCGAAGATGCATTCTATATAAAATTGATTGTCTTTAATAGTAAGAAAGTTGACACGTGGTATGACCAAAATGACACGAGAATTTACAAATTTTGCGCGCTTTGTTTGATTCATTTTTTATGTGCCTACAGCACTGCTTCTGACAAATGTGTCAGTTGATAGACAGCTGCGACACAACTTTTTGTTTGGCGAGCGAGTAGAATAAAAGTTATAATTCAGTATATTCATTAATTTAGTGTGATTGTTCTATGTGTGGTGAAATGTCGGCTTAGAGAATTTGTTTGGAAATTTTATTTTAAAAACGGACTTAAGTGCAAGCGAAGCGTTTCAAAAAGAAAAATCAAAATATTTGGCGACAATTGTATGTCAGAATCTCGAGTTTTTGGATGGTACTAAACTCTTTCTGGTAGGTCTAAAAGATATCGAATTTGACGCGAAGTCTCTGCGTCTTAGTATATCACCAGTTAAAGCAGTTGTGCTTACTAATAGAGGAATTACTATTAGAGAGATTACTGTAGAAAGAATTTCATATGGGCCATATGAAGCATGTTTTAACAGTGTTTTGCATATTAAAACGTGTAACGGGTTCCAAATATGTGTGGAAGGCTTAGTGGAAATTTCTGAAGAGCCAAGACCTAAAAAACAGGTCGCGTATTAGAGCAGATGATAATATTTTGTACATTATTTTTACTTTTTAAAATTTGAAAATTAAGTTACCTGGAAGTAAATCTCGCTTATGTTTCTTCTAGTACATCAATTAGTTCCGTTTGCTTGAATAGTCATGGGATTCAAATGTTGAAATGTGAAGTTGTTTTATTTAATCGTGGGTTATTTTAATCCTTTCAAATGATGGCGACCTTCTCATGATTTTTGTTAAAATGAGCACAGTTAAGAAAATCAGTCTTGTTGTGAACTACAATAATTGTAATTAAGTTTTTATAGATTGAAAATAACAAAAAAAATTATTGAAAACAGAAGGTTTTCAATACAATTTTTAAATTAGCCATTCTTTTTTTCATAAATTGCACGATCATAAATTTCACGCAATTTTATCATAAAGTGATGTCGGGCTTAACCACCGAAAATACAAGGTGCGTGTTATCAGACAGGAAAGTTTTGGCGTAAAACAACGCTGATGATGGTGTTGAATGTGTGGTCCAAACTGTGACTGAAGATGAATTCTAAATTACTCATCTCATATTAGTGTATAACTAATAAACATTGGAACCGCGACGTGTTGAATTACCAACACCATCATAGGTCCTGCGCAATCAGCATCTTGCTTTATCGTTTTTTGGGGTAGGCATGGCATGACGTGAGTGAATCGTAGAATTTTTATCTTTCATATACCATATATGTAATACCTATAGGTATATGAAAGCTATAGGATTCATGTTTTGACAATTTTTTCTATTTCACCTTAGTACGTTTGTTGTATTGAATTTACTGCAATCCGTTAATACGCAATTTAAAGGAAGGGGGGGGGGGCATAAGGAACAATTTTTCATATAAAGATTTTTCTTGCTCTCAAAAAAAATTCAAAAAAAAATTCTAAAAAATAAAAGCAAGGGAAATTTGGTAGACAGGTGTAGACTATGAGCCCGCAGAACAGGTTTGTTAAATTTTTTTATAAATCTAATATGGCGGACAGGAGCAATTTTTTTTGTTCAGCAATTTCGTATTCAAACTAGGAAGTTTTGCACACATATAGTACCTTGTATAATTCTTCGAATAAAAATGTCCCATGTTGCCAAATTGTATACGAAGCGGTGTTGCCACGTTTGAAACTTAACAATTTTTTTTTTAATATCTCAGGAACGATAAAAGATAGGACATTCAAATAAACTTTATTGTATAGGCTACATAAAGGCCCGTCGATTTTGTTTGAAACATTTTTCTCCAAAATTACAATTTAATATATATATATACATGCTGTTTTTTGTTTAGCTAATTTTAGGGTCCACTTCTCGAAAAGTATCGCAAGAATTTTTTTAAATTTCTTGTGGCGAAAGTTCCTTTAATACTTAAGCGATTAAGCTAGTTTAAAAAAATGCATGTCATAACGCCGGAGTAATTTGACCTTGAAAACAAATGTATTACCCTAAATATCTCGGTTCCTATGAAAGTTGGAAAAATTAAAGTCGGGGAACGTGTGTAAGTCTACGGGACCTCAATTTTACTCTTACTTCTACAAATCAGTTCACAAATCAGTACTACAAATCAGTTCAAATTAGATCAAATCAGATCAAATCAGTTCAAATCAGTTGAAATCAGTTCGAATCAGATCAAATCAGATCAAATTACATCAAATCTGTTCAAATCGGATAAAATCAGTTCAAAACAAATCAGACAAATTAGATCAAATCAATTCTAATCAATTCGAATCAATTCAAATCAGATTAAAACAAAACAAATCAGATTAAATTCGATCTAATCAGATCAAATCAAATCAGTTCAAATATGATCAAATTAGACCAACTCAGTTCAAATCAGAGAAAATCAGTTCAAATTAGATCAAATCAGATCAAAATCGATCTAATCAGATCAAATCAGTTCAAATCTGATCAAATCAGACATACTCAGTTCAAATCAGAGAAAATCAGTTCGAATTAGATCGAATCAGTTCAAATCAGATCAAATTAGATCAAATCTATTCAAATCAGATCAAATTCGATCTAATCAGATGAAATCAGATCAAATCGAATCAGTTCAAATCCGATCAAATCAGACCAACTCAGTTCAAATCAGAGAAAATCAATTCAAATTATATCAAATCAGATCATCAAATCAATTCAAATCAGATCAAATTACATAAAATCTGTTCAAATCAGATGAAATCAGATAAATCAGTTCAAATTAGATCAAATCAAATCAGTTCGTGCGCAAATTAAACAACTGATAAAACAATAGTATGAAGGCGTTAGCCTTGCACGGCAGACTGCTATTATAGAAATTAGTCAAAAAAAGAGTCATCAGCTACCTTAGGCCATGGCAGCGGCCTAAGATAGCCTATCCGCTGGATTAATGGGTAGATGATTTTTAGGTCACGTAAGTTTTAATTTACCCTAAACAACTATCGTGCAAATTGAATTTACGAGTTATGAGGTGACAGTCAAAATTAATAGGTTTAACTTTTGTTTTATGCTAGATATAACAAAACGTAGGACTTCCAGTATATAAAAGATGGGGTAGCGATTACGTCCACGAATTTTTTATTTATTAATTTGTTTATTATCTACAGATGAATTTAGACCGGCTAAACAAATACAACAAAACTTTAATTTCATAATTAATTTAATTTATTATCTAATTGTTTATAATTGTTTCTTTCTTGAACTTGTAAAACCCAAATTATGGCTTCTCTGTTTTCTCCTAGTCTTGTGTTCCAAAACATTTAATTATGAAATGTGCAACTGTTTCTTTTTGTAATCCATAAGTTATAAGTAGTTTGTCTTTATATGTCCCCCACCTTTTGATCCCTCTTTCTCCGCATCCGAAATGTAGTCTGGCTATAATGCTTTGACATCCTTTATATCCTTTTCTAGATATCTTAGCATTCTATTTTCCATTGCAATTTTTCTACATATTTCAAATTTTTGCAACTTTTTCCAGGATGCTTGACTTTCCTTTAACACTTTCCTTCTATTCATGCTTTAAGTAGCTGTTTTATCTCATATTTGTTTTAATTCTGTGTCATGTAATATCGCCTTGTGGTATATTGCACTTCTCCATCGATTTCTTTTACTTTGTTTTCATACGTTGCTGCTTTCTTTTTTGTTTCATAGTATATACTAGTTCTGTTCGTCCCCCACATTATTATACAATTTATTTTGCTTTTGTCTTATTCTGGACCTATTTTATATACTTTTGTTGTAATTTTTATATTTTTTCGTACTTCTTCCATGCCTAAATTTCCGCACCGTACAATATCATTGTCCGTAAATTCGTAAATTCACTTTCTTTTTCCAACTCCCTATAATTGTTTTTCAAACTCCTCATAATTGACTACTCGTTGCTGCTGCTGCTTTCTTCACATATTTTGTGAGCCTAGTGTTCGCATGGTATTGCCGAAAATAGTATCCCAAATACTTATATGTTTTATATGCGTTCCTTTCCAACAGAATGGTTCCTTTTCTCTCCGCTGGTGTTTGGGGAAGGTTATTATTTTTGTTTTTTTGTGTATGCGTTCTAGTTCTTTTTTCTTAATGTACCCATGTAGAGTATTTATCAAGCTTTACATTTCTTTTGCTACGATTTGTATATTGTCTGCTTTAATATTTGTTCTTCCTCCGATGAATCTTTCATCCTGGTTTTGTTTTAATTTTTCTTTTAATTCCGACTCCGACAAATATATATGTATATAGTGAATAAAATGGGATTCAAAGGGAATCTGTGTGTCATTCCTTTGGTGGTCCAAAATGTTACCTTCTCTTTGTCTATTATTAGATTTATCGTTTTCTAGTAAATATTTCTTACTCTTTGTATCAAGCCTTTGTTAGTGCCTGCTCTATACATTTGTTCTAGTAATGTCTTCCTGCTTACATTATCGAAGACTACCTTTAAATCTACAAACAATGCCTGTAATTTTCCTTTTTGTCTTTGTTATATTTTCAACTTTCAACAAAGTAGTTCAATATACTTATATTTTTAACAGTACTGTGGTTTTTTCTAAATCCTGCTTGTCTTTCCGGAAATATATTTTTCTCTTTTAGTTTTCTTTCAATTATCATTGCGTATATTGTATACATTGTGTTTAGTAAATTCTTCTATAATTTTTATTTCTTTCTTATTAACAGGGCATCTTTTTTCCTTCCATCCTTATGTCCGGTATACTTCTTAATTAATGATTCGCTCATGATTTTTCTCAATTTTTCCTTTCGTATTCTGTCTTTCCCTAAGGTAGCTGCTATTTTTCTCTATGTGCTTGTATTCCTTTTTCTGCCCAAACTTCTATTGTGATGTATTCTGTTTGTTTTTCTTATTATTTAGTCAATTATTATTGGTTGATGGTCAGACTCACTTCTTTCTCCTATTTGCATACTTTCTATCAGATTTTGTGCTCTTTGATTTATTAGGGCATACTGATCGATTACTGATCTTCCGTACTGTCGAATATATCCATTCTCCTTCCACAGTTTCCGTTCATTATCCATAGTCTATGGTCCCCTGTCCAATCTATTAAATTACTTCTTTCTTTGTTGGTAATTGAGTCTCTAGACTTTTTGATTTCTTCTTTTGCTTGCGCTCTCTCTATCTATGTCTAATCTGTGTGATGCGTCTGCCTTTTTCTGTTATTGAAGTTGAATAGAATAATAGAAGAATATAGTTATTTCCGTAAGATCAATATAAATCCAAAAATATATATCGATAGCTGGAAATTTGTCAAAAGAAAATTACAATTACCGTAAACAAATGAAATTCATAAAGAAAGATTATTTATTGCATTTTATAAACATCATATATTCTTTGATCTCCTTGATTTCTTGTAGTTATTGATTATAAAGTTTTATACTTGAATATTCGGGATTTCTTTCATAAGATGTTGTTAGTCTATCATATGGAATATAATACTTTTGGTGATGAGTGTTATGATTGTGTTGTTTTACATATTTACTAAACTTACTTTTGTTAATAAAAAGA
>WYDF02263553.1:5973-18921 GCA_009867245.2 Adranes taylori
ATAGCTGGAAAATATTTTTTGGTGAATTTACCATTAAACATTATATTGATAAATAATTCGTGTTGCCAAGAAAAAACATTAATTATTTATTAAAATTAATTAATGAGGTAACTGTACATGATTATACATTACGTCTGTGAGGTAAGATCAACAGAAATCGTAAGTAGATTAATTTTATAAATAATATGGGAACTAGTTTGATGAATCATGAACGCCATTTGTTATATTCGAGTCCTTTTTTATACTTTCCAGAGAATTCAATTTGGCTTTAACTCAGCAGCTTCAGAGGTCCAATGTGATCTTTACCAATCGCATACGTTTCTTTGATAGTCCCATCTCATATAATTTCGTACATGCATCTTCTATGTACTGAGTCGTACGCTATCTATATAAAGTTGTACTGACGTGTTGCATTCCTAGGGCTCCTCTGGTATGCATCTTTATGCAACAATGTGGTCAGTTGTGAATAGGTTGTCTAAAGCCACTTTGGTAATCCCCAAGTACCCATTCGTGGCTCTAAACCTCTTGCAATGACTTTAGTGAATATTTTGTGCTCTAAAGTAAGCAGCGATGTACCCTTATAATTAGGGCAGCATAGATTGAATCTCTTCTTGTGTATTGGGCAGAACCTCGCTACCTTAAAATCTTCCAGCAGTTCTTCTTAAGATATGTTGGTATATTCTTAACATAACATTCTTAACATATTTTGGTTGTGTAGAAAATCTCCACCATATTTTGGTAGCTCTGCAATAATTTGGTATTCCCCAAAGGTTTTGCTGTTCTTCATATGGTTTCAGTCAAGCTCAGTTCTTGCATTACTAGATCACGGACTAGCGGATAGTACTCTTCTTCTTCCCCTTTAATTCGTTTCTCACACATTCCACTCAAAATTTCTTGAAAATATTCAAATTAAAAATAGCTGGAAAATATTTTTTGGTGAATTTACCATTAAACATTATATTGATAAATAATTCGTGTTGCCAAGAAAAAACTAATTAATACAGTTTGATTTCTGCAAAAAATTTAGGGTGCTTAAATTTATGTGAATTACTTTATAACATGAATTAAAATCAGACTATTAATTGTTGGCGTTTTGTTTTACAAAAACCAATATATCTAATGAATTTATGAAATAATATATAATTAATAGCATGATTAAATATCTAAATAAATATCATTAAATTAATCTCGTTATCGACATCCAAAATCAATGTATTAGTTGTAATGGTAAATGCAGTTGTAATGTATATGCCAATGACATTATTCAAATGTTCAGGATAATACTAATTTATTAATAAACTACATTGACGACACGACATTTTTATTAAATATTAAGAATTTGTTTATTTTAGTAATGAAAGTGTAAAAAATATGTAGCCGAGAGGGTGGCAGCTTTGAATATTTCTCATACATTCTCCCATTACTTCTGAGGGTATCTTGTTTACCAAGTTTTTTCTTTTTTAAATTCTGTTCTTAGTCATCAACCAACTAAGTAACTATGTCTCTGTTAATACTACAGTAAAAACTCATTTTTGTAGAGGCATATGAATGTTCAAAGCTGCCCCAAATTTGGGACAGTTTTGAACATACCTGGGGCAGATTTGAATCAATAATTTTTTATGGAGAAAAACTCATATTTATTAAATATTTTTTTATTAAATCACTTAAATATTTTTTTATCTCGTATAGGACAAATTTCAGGTAAACTGAATATAGTATCCCAACATTTTTTAGAATCAAAAATCAGCCTAAAATTTGAATTTCAACCTGGATAAAGTGAATGATGTACCAGCAGCCTCAAGTGGTTGAGATAATTTAGCTAAAATATCAGAAATGCAGACATAAAACTTGTATTACTTTTCAGGAAAGAACAATTTATACAACCCTCTTTTTTTTCAGAAACATGACTATAAAACCATGCTTATCTAGAAGTTTGCCTGCGAAAGCCAATTTTCTTTTACTTTTTTTCTGATGAAAGTTCAGCTAAAACGAAAGTTCCTTGTGTCTTAGCATTGCATTCTACTTCTTTTTCATTGTGGTCTATTTGGTAATCATCGGCATCTTCATCTTCTTCAAAATTACTGTTACCTCTTTCCTTGACTCCAAGTCCATTTCTGTATCTGTGTCTGATTTCAAGAAAAAAATCAATCCAAGCTTAGTTCTTTTTAATTGTTTAGAGCCCCGAGGGCCGCCTTGTTTTGATTGAGCAACGCCTTTGAAGTCTTTTCCTTTGTTGACTCTTTCGAGCAGCGCTCGTCGTTCAAGTCTTCTGTATTTTTTATTTTTATGGGATGTCCGTCAATATATGCGATCTTCCCTTTTTCCTACTTTTGGTTGTTTTTTTTTGCGTGATGGAGAAAGATTATGTGCACGTGTGTTTTTAGAACAAACAGGAACATCAACTGTAAACAGAATTCATGGCTCGGCCGCAGTAGTTCCAATCGCAGAAACTGTTTCAAAACTTGAAGAATAGTAACTGATGCTTCAGAAGAATTTTGGGGAGCAATACCAAATGACAGCAAAGGGCGATTAGTTACCTCCGCACACTCAAAGTCCTCGTCGCTGAAGGCATTTCTTGAAAATGGAAATATTCTCGGTCAACAATGTTACGGGCCGTGTACGACGCATTATATGCCGGTGTCACTATACTTGCCAAATCTTATATTATTATAGCTTTCCTTGGTCGGCTCATAAGCCAATCATTCTATGCCACAGCCAGTTTTTGTTTGAAAGGACAATTGACTGCCACATCCAAAGGTTGCATGCGATGAGTGCAATGTGGACGAAAACTTACCGATTCAAATACATTGTCACAATAGTTCAGAGTCCAAATGCAAGAGCTTTCGTAGTTATCCATCAATAGCAATATTGGGCCATTTTCTTCATATGCTCAAGAACCTTTAAAAATAGTGGCCCAGTCATACAACCACTTGTGGGACTGTTCGCATAATCAATACAACCAGGTGCCCCCCCCCCTCTAAACATAGATTCATGAAACTGAGCTCGTGGAAATATGAAAACAGGACGAACAAAGTTTCTTATAGCATTTACTATCCCGCACATTGTAATTAGTTAACCACGTTCAGCAACGACACTTTCCGACTTCCGCCCCAGTTTGTGCTATGAAATTCAGTGCTTGTACTACAGTCATTGTATTAGTTTCATTCAGATTATAAATTTGGTCAGGTGTACAATTATTCTTCTTTAAGTCGTTTTCGTAGTTGTCATAGAATTGATTGACATTATGTTTGGTGAAGCTTATTGAACGTGACAAATTTGTGTTTTCAGGTTTGCAGAGGAGAAGTTTATGCCGCTTCATAAAACCTCTCAGGCAATCGACTCCAGCTTCATTATTTTCTATCCATTTAACTGGTCATTTGTCGAAGGACTGTAGCATATTGGAACGCTAGTTTACTTGCCTGTTTGTATATGAGACAGGCAAGGGAACTAGCTAAAATTAGAGATCTCATATTTCCTACCTACGTAAGACCCGCTAAAATATAACGGGTCCTATATTTCCTCTAAAATATATCAGGTGTTTTTTACTGGGCCTTATATTTCATATTATATTTAGTGCTTATCTAGCTACAATGCTTGAACTTCTGATAAGGTACTCTTTTAGCAATCTTTCTTCGTCCTTGTTGAAAGCTTGCGCAGCAGTGTATTGTCGTAAAATTGCCACTCTTAGGTAATATATCTCATTCATTACTTTTTTATTCTGTAATATAAACTATTGGTTTTTACATTGTAAACATTAGCACCTTGCCTTAATTTCATCTGACCTCTTATCACTTGGAGAATAGCATTCTCCATGTCCTCTTCGTTGACGTCACACTCTCTTCATTTTATAATTTCGAACCATATTGGTCTAGAAAAAAAATTTTTGTAACATATACAAAGGTACCCCTTTGTAACGTATTCAACGGTACCTCTGCCATTTTGTTCAAACCTGCTAAAATGGGGTTTTGACAATAACTAATTTGCTTATTTCGTCAAAATACACTTCTATGTAATAATTTCTTATTAAATCTATATAACCTATACCTAACTATATAACCTATACAATCCAGAAAAAATTATTCACCGCTTCTTTTAAATTAGCCCTGGACAGCTTTACAATTTGAAACACAAATGTTTGGATTTCACCGTTGAAAACTATTCGTTGCAGACCTGTCAAATATTTGAAATGACAAGTGACAGCTATGTGGGTCAGTGTTGCCGTTATAAAATTATGATTTTAAATTGTGCTTCGTAAACGCATTTGATCTAAGCTGCCCCCCCCTCTCCCCATCTATGTAAAAAAATATATTTACTTGAAAAAGAATCCGTCTTCCTAATAATTCACCAAATATACATCCAACCGACCAAACATCAACGGCGGCAGTATAATGCCTCGCTCCCATTAAGATTTCGGGAGCGCGATAATATTGCGTCACTACTTCTTGCGTCATATGTTTATTTGAGTCAGGTTCTTCTACGCGCGCTAAACCGAAATCACAGATCTGGAAAGACAAATCAAATGATTAATGCATCTTATAAAAAATTATGAAAACAATTAATATTATTATTATTTCTTTTTTTAGTGTTGTTATCTAACTTTAATTGTAATTATTTATCTTGACCTTGCTCGTAGGTAGTGTTGACATAGACGTAACTTCGTAATAAATCAATGATGAAGTATTACTTATTACTAAAATAAATGAAATATAAACTCACATGACTATTTAACGCTGTTGCGATTATATATGGAAAATTATAATCGCGAGTATATATGGACCTTTTTATTTTGTGAGCGAAAAGCCGCATGTCTGAATATCTTTAATGGTATTTTTAAATGGTAGAAACCAGAACACCTATCTGTAAAAACCAACGCTATGAAAGATATAACATTTAAGCGTGAAAAGAAACATTTGCGAAAACACCTCGAGGAATAATTAGGAAATTACAAATCACTGGATATCATCTATGCTGACGATATAGTTCTCCCTGGAAGGGTTAGAATAAAAGTGGCATTAACCATTATATGAAACTGATTAAAAGATGCCAAGATTGAACTCATGCCAGAGGCAATTGAAACAACCATGCTAACAACGACCAGGACAAAAATAGCCGTGCATGTTATTAATATAGCTGAATACATAGTGCAATTTGAAAATAGTATCAAATACCTAAGAGTCTATCTTGATAAGGATTAACCTACGACACAAAATAATACCTTCTATGTAGTACTACCAATTCGATTATGCTTTATGAGGTTCCGGTTTGGGTCGATGCAACAGATTGTTACCATCATATCTTATAAAGCCTCCAACAGAATAGACAATAGCAATAAAACAAGCATTTAATAAACAACCATCAGCCAATTAATTTATAAACCATCAAATAAATAAATAAAGCTGTAATCAAATAAACCACGAATTGATATTTTAATTAAATAATATCAACGACGAAAAGATTTGCGATGCTTTATATTCAGACGATTTCGCAAGGAGTGATTGAACTTTGCATATATAGATGTCAACTACTATCGCTAGCCAAAAGGCGTTCGCAGATGGAGGAGAGAAAGATAGAGACGAATGCAGAAAACCAAGCAGCGTTCGCACCGCATTGTACACAGGAGGAGGAGAGGAAGATAGATCCGGCTGCAGAAAGCCACGTAGCATTCGTATCAACTTGCACACAACGGGAGGAGAGTTGTCCACCATCGGCACAAACCAGACAACACCTGTCGTCTCGTGCGTTAGTGAGAAAAACAGAAGAGGAAAAGAATATATATTCGCTCAAATTGTCGGTGACCTTCCTTTTGTTGCCCTTTGCAGATGTTTTTCACGTTTTTAGTGTGTTCGCATTGAATGCAGAATATGAGCAAAAAATGGTACAAATTAAGATAGAGAAATATGTTTCGTTCTCTTTTATGGCGCCTTGCTCTTCGCGAGCAATTTATTTACTATATAATTTCACTTTTAGCGGTCTACAAGTTCGAATAAACAACTCTTAGTAAGGTTGATAAACTTGCGTTCATAGCCCCTCCCCCTCCCCATCTAGAGAGATTTTGACGATCTCCCATTTGGGAAACAAACTACTCCTAATGAGTGTATTTGCGTAACCTCGTATGAACGAGAGTTCAATGCCATCATATTTTCAACGAACAACTTTTAATGAGTTTAATGAACTTTGAGGGCGTTACTTTATTCTAATCAGATTTTCATTGTTTGTATGCAACGTACACCATCTTGAACGCTTTCCACGTTAAAGTTGCCGCCACCTTACCATTTGATTGGTCGTTGTCTGCAGTAGAAGAGGGCATGCAGCTCGTTGTCCATTTGCACGTAAAATCTGACTGGAGAGTTCCTTATCATAGAATCGTAGAATCTTGGAAGGTATATTATTCGATATTGTTCTTTAAAATTCGCAACGAATGAAAGGACGTTTCTTATTCGAGGAAAATTCTCGCTTCTCAAAGATTGATACCGGACTCATTAGTCAATTAATTAATAATCGCAATGAGCAATTCCTTAATAAATCATAAATTAAAATAGAAATCCTCTAATAATTGACTAATCTAATATAATCTTATAATTTAATAATATAAATCCTGTATAATCTTAAATGTAAAGAAATAAAATCCAGAAAGAAAACGGTTAAGATGTAAGGCCGACAGCTTCTACAACATACATACATCAAAACAGCAGATAATTACGCTTGAATAAGAAGAGATGCGGCATATATCGCTCAAAACTTTATAAAAAAGCCGCCGGTCGTAAAGCGACAGCGGCTCTCATTGATGTAGATATATAAGTCTCCGATATAGCCTACGAGTTTTCTTATGAATATCATTTTAACGTATATTTTTCGTTTGTCGGCTTAAGCAAGTTTGGACAGGAAATTTCACCTACCACAATTCTCTGAATGGCGCTTAAGCTTTTTACACTTTTGGCGCTTAACAATCTGATTGGATATTATTTTTAACGTATTTTTGAGGGAGGCGTTTTTCTATGAGATACTTTGCCGCATCAAGCTATTATTTCCACCGCTGGTGTAATCCAACACTTTTGGAAATTACCACTACTTACATTTTTGCTATATAACCGTCAACAAAATAATGCAACTTTGATCCTTAAATTTTCTTAACGTATCAGGAAGAGACTTTTGGTTGGTCGGAAGTATAACCTTCCTAAACATTTGGTAGCGGAGGTTATTTTCCAACTCCGCTTTTTTTTGCGGCAGACGCCGTCGAAAGCCATCGGCTTAAGCAGAACACTACAGCTCAACGGATGCTTTCCTTGCCAGAAAATTCGCATAAAAGGAGCCTTCCAGACCAGAATCAAGAGAGGCACAATTTTCGAGTTGTTGATCGCAACGCGACTTTCCCTTTAATCAAACGCGATCGTTGTATTTATTATTCGCTAAATGGTGAAAGCTTCTTCATCCGAAAAATAATGTTCGGAAACTCGCCAAGTTTAAACAAGTGCACTAGCTCCTTTGCTGTTTCTAGCCGCTGGTTACAGTGTCGTTCGTCAAGATGGACAATTTATTGCATCTTTTACGGCCTCAATTGAAGTTGATTTTTCAGTATGTGTCGAAAGCTCTAAGAGGATATTTGCAGTTTTTTCACCATTTGAGTAGCAATGCGTCGTGGATTTCGTTCTGTTTTGCCTTTTTACTTACGCACAATTTCTTTGCTTGGTGCCGACTTTTTCGGCCGGATCGGTGACGATCTGCAACGCTGCCAGTATCGTTGTAACGCGATATGGTGCGATACACAAACATTTTGTTCACTTGCAAATGTTGCAGTTCACGAACGATAGCTGGTTGTGAATACCCATCCAAATAGATCCCAATGACACTATTACGTTTCAATTCTATTATCGAAAAAAATGAGAATGATGCACGTTAGAAAATAATGTTTTTAGAGTTTGACTTAAAGTTGGCAACAGAACTTTCCTCGGACCCTGTAATTAAACAAAATTGCTAATAGGATCGTAAACTTATAAATAAGACTGCCTATTAATTATGGAAATATTCTACTAATTGAACCGAACAAAAGTTCAACAAGATTTGCGGAACTTTTACAAATGTAACAAATTTTCATCTTCAAAACTCAATTTATTTATGACATTGAATTCTAAGGATGACGGTGCACTTTAGGTGGTTAGTAAGTACAAGCTTTCTATTCAAATGCAATACACCAAAATAATCTATATCAAAATCCGAATAATTTGAGATATGGGAAGTTCTTATGTGTGAATTATTAATATTAAAGTCTTCAAGTTTCCTTATACAATATTTACTTTGCATTATTATTGTCGAACTATTATCACTATGTTCGATCCAGCAAACGCAAAGCAAGTGTTATCACCTCGATCACCATGGCTAATAACGAAAATACGAGACTTCAAGCATATTTCTTGAGATGGATAAAAATAAACTAACCTATATGATCTAACCTAACATGTTCTACCCGTGATTATCATTCACAAACAATTAATTGCTAAAACATCAGATTAGAAACACGTCTTCGGATAATAATAATAAACTAACCTAATCTATAGTAATACGGAATGAAGATTTTCTAACCCCGGTATAACTTACCAACCTATACTAACCCGAAATAAACATACACTAAACTGAAAATTGTACTAGAGGAATACTTGTATATTAAATTATAATAAGTGTTGTTAGAAAGGTAAACACGATCGTTTAAATGTGTAAACAAACATTATGAAACAGTTGTAATAGGAAAACATTAATCAAGGTGATAAACCAAATCTCAAACTTGTTTAATAATTGATGCACGGGTTATAAACAATACGAAAGTGTGCGCTCTTTGCACAGCTAAATATGTCGCTAGTAAGAGAAACAATATACAATTCGAGTATATAATATCGAAATAAACATTATTCAAGACTGATTATTATTTAATTAACACGTACTGATTATTATTTATTCATTATTTTGATCATGTAAATCATGAAATAGTATTATATTATTATCATGTAATTTTTGTAAATTCCTTGTAAGTAAATCAAATTAGTTTAATTCATTCAATTTAATACAACAATAAATCGAATTTCATTACATGGCTATCCTGCCAAAGCTTTTAGTAGCACAGTTTAATTAAGTAAAAATTTAAAACTTAAAAATTTTTTTCTAAATAATTTTCCAGTGGGCTAACGAAAGCAAAGATGAAATCGTGATAACTCAAGCAGGTGTCAGCGGTGCTACGACTACAAATACGTCAGGAAGACAACTGAACATTGGAAAAATTTTGGGCATCGCACTGTTTGTTATCATTTCAACCATTATTGCGGTATTCCTACTGCAACAGTGTCAAAAGCAATGAACAAAATTGTCACGGAAGAAATTGATCAGTCTCGAGATGTTTGATTAGATTCTATCCACCAGTTGTTTAGTAATTGGTCAGAAAATTTTCTTTTAGTAATGACAAATAATGTAATCGGTGTCAATTTTAACAATAATTCTAATAAATATAACAATTTAGAAGTCCGTATATAAGGGATGTACTTATCATTTTTTAAATTTTAAATATGTAAAATATTAATAAATAATTTGGATCTTATTTAATGTGTGTAAATAGGTTATGAATTGGGTATATGATATTATAGATATTTGAAGAGGAATTTAATTAAAAACGGTTACGATAGAATAGCGGATAAAAATTTGTTTGTCAGAAAATTAAATAAATTATCTATTATACGAGGGTTGTTCTCTTTCCTCTGAGCCTATCTAGTAGGCGGTGATATTTTTGTAACAAATTTTGTATGACATTTCAATATAGTTGTTAACAAGTGACAGTTGTCAAATATACGTGATTGTTTGTAAGTTACATAAGTTGAAATGTTTTGAGGAGATCAATGGAGTGCTTGGTGATAAGTCGTGTTCCTTCGCTACAGTAAAGCTATGATACAATGAATTTCATCTCGGTCGACCTTCCTTAAATGACAGTTTTCGAACTCCTAAGCCAAAAGTTTTAATTCAAAATTATCTAGTTGTTCAATAGATTCAATAGTTTAGATTCAAATTATTCAATAGTTCTTAAATAAGTTAAGTTTTACGTAAGTGAAATTGAGCATAAATGTAAAGAGATCATCAATTGTTATTAGACAGGATAAAATTATTAGAAAATCTAGATATTACTGCAATCACTCTGAAAGAAAAAAATAGTCACAAATAGGGTGAAAAATTTAGCTTAGAAACAGCTTCAAGTTTAATAACTATGATGTAGAATAGCGAAGCTTCTATTAAACACATATTAGATGCTGTACTGTTGTATGATTCCATGTTAGATACAGACGGTAAAAAATTATTAACAAATTTTACCCAGAATGCTAAATTGCAGCTAAACCAAGAATATCTTTCCAATATTGATTTAATTACTGATATTCGCAAATTTTTCTTAACTCAAGAAAACGCAGCTACACCCGTAGTTAAACTCCACAAGGCTAGTCAAGGACATAAAATAATTGAAGATTTTGGGGCAAATATTGAGTCATTTATGGTTAAACTTTCACTAATGTATAGAGTGACTCTTAGAAAATCTTATCTAAGTAGTAGGAATATTAGTATGATTGTTAGAGCTCGAAATATTGACGCATTAAAAGACACGATCCAGTGTGCATGTAACGAATCCAATATCAAGACACACGCACAACAAACGCAAACTTTTATAATAATTTAATATACAAGTATTCCTCTAACTTCAGAAGAATAGGGCGGTCCTGTATAAATAATAAAAGAAAAATTGTTAGTTTTATCTTCCCAGTAAATTTTTCGCATACAATGTTGCAAAAAACATTTCTGTCAGGGGGAGGGTGCGCTAGTCTTCGAGAAATACTTGTATATTGAATTATAAGAAAAGTGTTTTTAAGAAAATACATGTAATAGAAAAACATTAATCAAGGTAATAAACCAAATTCCAAAGTTGTTTAATAATTGATGCACGGATTATAAACAATACGAAAGTGGGCGCTTTGTATAGCTGAAGATGTTTACAACAATGACGCTAGTAAGAGAAACAATATACAATTCGAATATACAATATCGAAATACATATTATTCAAGAATTATTATTATTAGATTAACAAGTGATTACTGATTATTATTTATTCATTATTTTGTCCACGTAAATCATGAAATAGTATTATTTTATTATCATGTAATTTTTGTAAGTAGTTTTAAATAAATCAAATTGTTTTATTCGTTCAATTTAATTTAACAACAAATCGAACTTCATCACAACATAACCTAATCTCACTAATTAACCCTAATCCTAACCTAAAGTGATGGCGCCATGAATCTGCCCATAATTATTAAGAAAGGAATATTCTAATCTAAATGGAAAAATTTGATAAGGCAACGCTGGATTGTTGTTTCCGCTATAATATGTATATAAGGCAGATGACATTTGAACTAAAACAGTTGGTCACATATTGAATATGTACAATACGCAATTTTTAATATTAATAACTTCATGGATTGAAATATCTCATATCTTAAAATTCCTCGGATTGTAATGCAGATTGTTTTCGCATATTGCATTTTTTTAAAAGTATTTTTCAAGTGCATCGCCGCCATTCTAAGACTATATTTTAGTCTTTAAAAATACATACCTTAAGAACACAGTTACTATTGACGAGGAGGTTACCAGGTTTAATATCACGATGAAGTATCCTAGCGGAATGTAAATATTTTAAACCTAAAACACAATTTAATATTAAGTATATACAAAAAATATTATACTAGTTATTAACTCACCTCTAAGAATTTGATACATAAATACTTTTATATGATCTGACGATAATAATTGATGGGAGACTATAATTTTATGCAAATCACTTTGCAATAATTCGGTAATAACATATCTATTAATAAATATTAAGAAAAATCGAAATCTACGAAAAAATATTCTAATGTACAATTTATATTAATTCTGTTTATTTTATTGATTTCAAAAAATCCTTTTATGTACAAAGGACATTTAACTTTAATAAATTATAATGGGCGTTTATAAATCAAAACTGCATGTCATAAAAATCATATGAAACTTTCTGAATTTCAATTACTTGATAACTATTTATGTATTCTATGTAATATGTAAAGGTGTTTATGATAATTTCATTAGCAAATAATTTAGCCTTACGTATAGTGGCAGATGCTTGAAAGTAGGCGCATGTTTATAACACCTGTTAGCAGATGTGCCATACATGAAAAGATGTGCTTATTTGCGAACCGTATATGTCACAGTCTTAATGGCGTAATATAATTAATTAGTTTTTTATTTTGATATTATTTTCTACTATGTATTTTATTAATTACTTATCTCTGCTCTACGTATTTTATTAATTGATTATTCGTAATTTATTTCGTTGTTAAAAATATATTGTCAGTGGGATGTAAAACTATTTAAATGTAATTTAGCTTGTTTAAGTACATGAATATTATTTTATTATTCTCCTGAAAGATCGTCATAAATGCATCTGTGATTGCACGATCTCATGCTCTAAATCTACGAATCCATGATGAGATATTTTCATACGATTTTTGTTTTCTTTCACATGAAATAAGTTTCGTGAAACTTTTGTCGCTCCGATTAATTGCATCGTGTACACACCATTTTGTTGTCTCATGTCAAATTTTGACATTATGTTACGATAAATTTAAATTAATTTCCATATAGTAAAATTAATTACTCTTTAATTTTTAGAAAATCAATCAGACAAAAGCGTGGTACGTATATTATTTAATTGTATGTAAATTAATATATTTTAAATTATATTTATATAATTAATATTGTTTCGCAGAGCGGGGGCGCTGAAGAGGATGTCGTGAACCGAATCAAGAAAGCGAAAGAAGCCTTTGCACAGTTGCGCCCAGTGTGGAAGTCAAGAGAGCTGAATACAAACACCAAACTCAGGATTTTCGAGTCAA
>WYDF02263564.1:0-18921 GCA_009867245.2 Adranes taylori
TAATGTTTGTTTCGTTGACTTTAATTTAATATTAAATAAAATAAGTGACTTGCTGTTGTAAAGTTTGGTGGCGTTTACTAGACCAAACTTTAATTTAATAGACTTTAATTAATAAATTAAAATTTTAATTATTAAGTCAATAGACTAGTAGATTTTAATTTAAATTTTATATAAAATAAGTGACTTGTTGGTCGCGGTTACTAGGGCAAACCGTTTAAAAAGGATTATGTTAGTTGAAACGTGCGAGAGGCTCGTTCGAAGACAACCAGCATAAAGCTCAAAATGCATCTAGTTAGTCCTGATCAGTTTTTGTTTGTTTTCAGGGAAGTGGGAAAATCTTCAAAAGATGAAGGTGAAGCCCGGTGAATCCAACACTGTGAGATTTTTACCCACTATAACTCCACTCCCTTTGGGGGTTCAGATAGGAGGTTGGTGAATTTATTAAGGAGACTTTAAAATTTGTCGTCCTCTTCAACCTGGGTCTATGATTTAAATGGATTGTTAGTGTTGGGCAGATTACTTGCAGAGTGTGTGTGTGACAGTATTCACGTTACAATCAAGACAAACCGGCCAAACCTTGATTATAGCACGGTTTGTTTTCTTTTGTTTGATGGGCAATATCTAGGGTAGATTCGTTTGTTTAATTTTTTGGTTGTTTATTTTTCTGTTTTTATTTTTTGTTTAGTCTATTTTAATTTTTATCTTTCATATACCATATGTAATACCCCATAGCGTATGTAATACGTATAGGTGAAGGAAAGATATAGGATTTATATTTTGACTTTTTTGTCTATTTTACCTTAGTACATCTCTTGTATGCACCAGCGCAAACTATTTATACGTAGTTGAAAGAGGAAAACCCAAGGAACAATTTAACACAAAAAAGGAAATTTTTCTAAATAACTGTTTCTTTCTCAAAATTTTAAAGGAAAGTCCTATTTCTCGATGTCTGTGCATACGTATGTACGGATATATGTACCAGAATAACTCCTTTTCTATGGGACAGATCTGGATGAAATTTGGTAAACAGGTGCAGACGGTGATTCCGCAGATTTTCGTTTTTTTTATAAATCCAATATGGCAGACAGATCCATTTTTTTTGTTCAGAAATTTCATATTCAATCTAGGAGGCTGAAATTATTTAAACACCTTATATTATGCGTTGAATAAAAAAAAAGTCCCATTTTGCCAAATTTTATAGGAAGCGGTGTAGCCGCGTTTGAAGTTTAACAAACTTTTTGAAATATCTCGGGAACGATGAAAGGTAGACATTAGAATAAACTTTATTTTATACGCTACATAAAGGGCCCCCGATTTTGTTTGAAATATTTTTTTCCAAAGTCACAATTTAATATATGTACAGGGTGTTTTTGTTTTGAAAATTTTGTGGTTCAGAAACTACACATGTAATTTTGATAAAAATTTTGTGACGAAAGCTCTTTTAATACTTACGCAATTAAGTGAATTTAAAAAAATCGCATTATGAACAACGCAGTAATCTAACCTTGAAGAAAATGTACTACCCTAAATCTCGGTTCCTATGAAACTTGAAAAAATTAAAGTCGAGAAACCTATGTAAGTCTAATAGACCAATAAAAAAAATTTCAAATTTTTGTTAGTAACATCCTGTATGTTTTTTATATTCTGGTAGCCCTTGTAATTCTATTTAAAATGATATCGCACATTATGCGTCCAATTCTTATCGTTTCAAAGATTTGACCCTTAATTACTTAAAATCTCGCAACTTGTCGCCATGTCAACCGACATCAACAATCATTTTGTATACATGTAATGCCTACATAATAGCTCATATATGCAAAGTTACAGCAAAACTTATTTTCCGTTGTATGAGACATGTAACTTGCTTTTGCAATTGAATAAATGTCGTTATCAGTGGCGGGTGCACATTATAACTTTCGGGGGGTTCAAAATGATTATTTTATTGAGAAATTCCGTTTTAAGATTAGAAGATTGAAAATTCGCTCGCATAGAGTATATTGTATTATGCGTCGAACGAAGGTAGTGCAATCCCTGCAAGTGATATAGAGCACGACGTTGCCACATTTAAAGTTTTACAAACTTTTTGATATATCTTAGGAACTATAACAGATAGAACACTTGAATAAAGCATATTATTTAGGCCACCCCGAAAGCTCGTTGAATTTTATTTGAAATATTTTTTATACAACTAACATATATACAGGTTAATATTTGTTTTATTAACCTTTGCGATCGATTTACTTGAGACCGTCTGTTGTACTACATTAAATATCTTGGTTAATATGAATGTTGAAAAAATAAAACTTGGGGGTTTACCCTAACCACTATTGTGCTAATTGAATTTAATGGACGACTTAAAAGGTATCAGAAATTGCAGTGGCCGAGTAATGCTTTTACAGAATGTTGCTAGGAAATCTATAATACAAACGGTTTACTTCACTTAAGCTTCTTCATTCACATGTGACTAGACTGTGAGCTTGGTTATTGCTTGCCGTAGAATAAAGAATTGATCTGTAATCAATAGGGTGGACGCCAACTCGGCAATTCATTGGGCTCATGTAAAAATATTTATCTACGTCAACTCGTCACTTGCACTTAACAACGACTGGTCAACTCGGCACTATGGATAGAACATCTCGTAATGTTCTTAATTATATTAGCGTTTAAATATTAAGTAACGTAGAAACCACTTTTACGTATAAATATCAAAAATGTATTTGTGCAATAGAAAACACAAAAAATATAATATGAAAGTCTCAATTTTTACTAATTTTAGTTATCCTGTGTGAAACATATTTTACAAATTCATATTCACTTATTAGTGAATATGAAAACCTTAGTAAAAAACCTATTATAGTAGTAAAAAACCTTTATTAGCATAATCAATTTAACACAATTCAATAGAACATTATACAATATTTCAAAAGTCTAATCAATATTAATTCAAAAGGAGAAAGAACGAGATAAGTAGAGAGAAAAACGGCGCAGGACATTCCCAACAAGTAAATCTATCTTCTAGAAGTCCCAGTCACCCGATTTTATCTCGAATTACCTCTTTCGGATACCCATCACGATCTTTTTCACCATCCCTAATCCTCTCCAGTGCTATACCATACAACTCTACCAATGTTTATACAAACTGCTTTCTTCCTCGCTTCATTCCAAACACTCACATTTCTTTACCCAGTCCCATCTTTCCTATTTTATTGTCCTCCCTTATTCAATACCGTACCGATTCCTTATTTCCTTACTCCTACACCTAAATCTAACATCCTTTTTTCCTTTGTACTACCATCTAACTCAGAATACTCTGGTATTCTATCATCAACCAATATATACTTATATTTACCGCTGTATCTTGTTTCCCTTAATTTTAGATCACGCTCTTCATTTTCTACATCCTTCATTCGTTGTATTAATTTATTTTTATTATTATTTTTAGACCTTCATATTACGATACCATTCATAGTTTCGATACCATTCATAGTATTGATACCATTCATTCATACTAATACAATTCATTGACCATCCAACCTTTTTGTATATCCAACCTTAGATGAGATCCTTGTCGTATCCCAATTCTTGAATTAAACCATTCTCCTATTTCTTCCCCTACCCTTGCTCTTGCTACTGCTTTGTCGTACATATTTCTAATCGCCTTTTTAATCTCTTTGATAAACATACCGCCTCCATTCTATCCCATAATTTCAACCGATCTATCTTATCAAAAACATATGTCAAGTTTAAAAACAGTACCTAATATTTTTCTCTTTAAACCTAATATTTTTGATTGATGTAATTGATTGTGACTGTGTTGTCAGCAGTACTTTTTTCCATAGTGACCCCTGTTTGAGTTTCTGATAATAAATTTTTTTCTTTAAACTTGTCCTCTAATTTCCTGTGTCAAAAATATTCTATTAGTCTGTAATTATAAAATTTTCGAACTTCAAAACTTTCCGCTTGCTTAATTATTTTTGTTACAACAAAAACTTTTTTGTTTCTCCGTGCTGATTTAATACAAAATTTATTAAAAGCTTATAAGCATTTTCACTGTCACATGTAGAAAGCTAATAACTGAATAAGAATATAAAAAATCTATTTTTTTTAATAGAGTAGGTAATGAAAAGGTATTAGGGTCGAGATGGCCTATCTCGTAGGGTCTCTAACAACCTTACCTGGTTTCTACGGTGATGAGTTGGCTGGTTTACGTTAATTACATGTAAAATAAAGTGTCGAGTTCGCCTGGACCAATCAATAATAGGTATTGCGTAGGTATTTTAAGTGCCCGGGAGTGTTTTTAGGTCACACCACCGGATTCGTCCTCTCAGAGCAGAGATTAGGTTGGCACGTTTACTAACCCTAGTAAGAGTTTGTTTTATATCGCAGTTCCAATTAAACGTTCGGAAACACTTTTTCCCGGATCTCTGATCCCTTTTCGTCATTTAGCGGGATCCCTTTTCCCCAGATTTGGAGTCGGACACCCCCCCCCCCCATTGTCTTGCTGCCGATTTTTGGTTAAATTTGGGTGCTGTATTAAAATTGCTTGAGTTTAGTTTGGGTTGGTGAGACGCGCCATTTCTGCCCCCATGTTATGAATAAGTTGAAAGAATTTTGGATGTGTTTGCTATTGGTTTCGTTGATTTGCTGCAGGCCCAAAATGCCGTGGCGTCTACATAAAGGGCTCCGTGGCGATGGGGTTCCATTGAGATTGGGACATCGTACCAATACGTGATGTACATCAGTGAGGCCAAGACGTAGAATTGCGGGACCCCGGCTTGACGGTAGATAGTTCTAGAAAATATGTCTCCTATTTTGATTTGAGTGCTGCGGTTTGACAGATATGATTGGACTAATTTGATTAGAGTGGGATGAAATTTATTTAGTGATTGGAGTTTGCAAATTAGGCCATACTGAGTCAGTGTGCGCTGTTAAAAATGCGAGTAACGTCGATTTAGAATCTCAGAATGGGGTCATATGTAGAGTGCGAGGCTCTCAAATCAAATTGATTATCTTGTAGGATTTGGTTGGTTTCCAAAACGTTTCGTATTCGAGCTGTGGTTGCATTCTTTCAAAGGTTCTGTCAAAGAAGTGTTATTGGGCTATATGACGAAACGGTCCTGGGATCCTTCCTAAGTTTGTGAATCACGATCCTACTTAGTGCTCAGCTACATGAGCCTTTTTATATCGAATTCTTGGTGTACATAAATAGTACATATTGTACATGAGCATATTGGTATACATAAAGTACTGAAAGGTGGTGTTAACTTTACATGAACCATTGCTGAAAAATATCAATGGTTTCCGAAGTAAATAAGAAAAGTTTTTAGGCCATTAAAAAATCGGTTGGAAGATAACAAAATAGAGTTTCGTTGAGGCCAATAAAATTATCCTTTGGAACCAGAAAGCTTTCGTCGAATTTTTAAAACAGATGTTTTGAATAAACACACGTGTACGGAAGAACCCTAAACTACTTTGAATCTTTGGACAATAATGTCTTCTTTTGTACAAACAGAAAACAAACGAACCTTTTGATATAGGTGTTATACTTACGGCACCAGTTATAATGACCGTAGTTTCTTTATATAGCTGTATACATTGTTGCAACATTCGAAGTTCGCACGAAGATTTTCTGGGGTTATTCATAAATATATTCGAGTAATTTTATTATGTCATTTATCAATTATTGATGTATTTATTTAGCCATTTTCTAATGAATTAAAATAATGTATCCTAGCGATATTCTTTTTTGGAATTAATTACATTACTAATTAATTGTTTGATTGTTTTATTCATTTGCTTCTTTTCGTTTGAAGCTGTTCAGCCGATAACAAGCAAGAATCTCAGCAGTGATTAGCCCGATGCGAATTCCATGTCATAATTTCAGTCACTACAAACTCCTTCCTTTAGTGCCTAATTTCAATAACCAAATGCCCAAAACAACTCAGTCATTTGATAAACCCAGATATCACATCATATTTCTAGATCCAGAGAGAATGGCGATCTCTCCCGGATGGTCTATTCAATGCCATCTTCTTTAACTGACGCTTACGCTTACGATTCTGCTTACCATTCTATTTCAAAAAATCTAGTGGAATCCGATTCAAACAGGAATAGTGACCAATATTTACAAGTGTTCAGAAACAAACTAGAATTTAGAACGTACAAGATCTTTGTCGAGAATGTTTCTGATTTTGAATGTACTTATTTATTTCATGGAAGTTTTCTTTACAAAAAATAAATATTCAAGAAATAATATTTTATCTTTATATATTCACATTCATGTAGGGCGTACACTATGGCTCTACACAATTCAGGAATAACACCTATAAGTAATAGAAGATTAAGATACTCTGAATAATTTCAAGTAACAAATCAAAAATGGATTAACTACCGAAAAATACAACTAATACTGGAAAATTAAGTTTTTTTGTTTTTATAGTGGTAACAAATGTCGTTAGAGGCAGAGAAAATAGAAAACAAAGAAACAAAGGTGGCAAACATTCTTTAATCTACTAATTAATTTTGGTAATTAAAAAAAAATAGATAAGTTTAGAATTTCGAACACTTTTGTGTTAGTGGCGTCTCAAAATAATTTAATAACATTAGCTAAGGAACCTAAGAGTCTGGAATCAGAATGGAAGATAAAAGAATGATTGCGAGATTTAGATGGGGAAGTGAGGAGAAAGGAAATACGTATTGGATGAGAAAGAATGAAAATATATGTGGTAAAGAAGATGAAAGATGGGATCACTGGGGAAAAGAATGCGAGAGGTTGGCATGGACTGAGAATGAGGGGAAATTAGCGGGGAACTGTGTATGAGTATGAGGGAGAGTTGCAAGGGAACCGAAATAATGAGAAAAACATAAGACGGAAAAAAAAATAAAGGGAAATTAAATATGTTGGAAACGGACCAAAATAAAAAAGGAGGGAAAAAAGTAGGAGACTCAGTGTCTTTAGATTTTATTTCGAGATATATTTTGGTTATTTTCTCTCTCTCTCTCTCTCTCTCTTTTCAGGAGTACTAAGGAAAATTATCAATGTGATTAATGAGGCAAAGGGGTAATAAAGTAAAAGGATTGAACTGAAAAGATTAGCTTCCTTCTCCTTTTCCCAGCAAACAAGAAAAGAAGAAAACAGCAAAGAGAAAGGAAAGAGAAGGAAGAAAATTGTTGAAAGTTTTTTTGTGGTTTCTTATTTTATTTTATTTTTTTGAGTACGAGAAACTTGTTAAGAAGAAGAGTGTTTAGTTATTATTGTTGACGTTATAATTTAATATTTTGTTTATTTATATACTGAAAAAATATTCATTATTTATATAAAAAAAATAGTTTATTTATATACTGAAGCCAATAAAAGCGTATTACATATACTGTACTAAGAAACCCAAAAAAGAAAAATCTTTTGTGACAACCATATTCCACTAAGCTTATAATATAGAAACATCATAACCAATGATTGATGCGATTATGAATCCATATTTATAAATGGCTACTAAATATATAAACATATTATGCCTAAAATTCCTTGCTTCAACACAAGTAACCTATTGTACTTACTAATCTTCGGCCATTAAAAAAAAAATCACAAACTAAAGGGCAAAATCTGCAAGTAATCCTCTAAGATACATATGTGTGTTAGTCGCGCGGCTACTTATGGAGTTCTAGAGAAGCCATAGCTGTCAATCAAAATAATTTTCATATGGTTGAGTGAATATTGATATATCTATTCTTTTGTAAGGAACTATAATATTCGTATTTTCATAGCTTTTATTTTAATTATTTTATTCCAAATTAAATTTACTTTGTTTAATAACGTATAAGAACCATATTATTTATTGAATAAAAAAAAAATCAACTTTATTTTCAACAAAAATAAAGTTGTGTTCAATCAAAAGTATTGGAAAGCCTTTATTGTATTTTTCAAAAATGAAATTGAATTATTTTGATTAATTAAAAAAATACAAATAAGTAAGGTGGAATGGAGTAAGATCGTAGATGGAGCAAAATCGTAAACGAATTAATTTTAATATCGCGTGGTCCACTGGAAACAAAATAATTTATTAGCAGAAAGAATTATTGTAACACGCCATTTTTAAATACTTAAGTGCGGAAAATAACGTCATTTAAGATTGGCCATTTTCACTAACCCACGCTTGACGCCGTTCTCGAAAATTTGCCTCTATTCTTACCAACGTTCCTTCATCAATTTCTGCAAGTCGATCACGTTTATTGGTCTTCAATTCTTCCAGTGTGCAAGACTTATCTTCATACTCATGACTTCAAATACTCTCAAAAATAAAAGTCTCACATGTTAAGTACTTGTGCTCGAGGAGGCCACGGGACATCGCCAAACCGAGAAATTGCTACGTTAGGGAATGCACCTTGAACAATTCATGGCCGTGTGGGCTGTGGTACTATCCTGTTGAAATCACATATCCGTGTTGTTGATTCCCCGTCTCCGAAGTTCTGGTTTGAAACAAATTACAAACATATTTATCTAGCGAACTGAATTAGCAGCTGCTATGGCTCAGTTGCCACTTTCAATAAACGTATCGTAAGCAAACACGCGGTGCCGTATGGAGAGTCAATAGACACCTAGTGTGGAACACTTTTATTAAAATGCTTGGTTCACTTTGAGTCGAAGTGCCGGTGCTGAGTCTCGTTGGAATATATACCATGACGTTTACAGGTTTTTGCGATCTGGTCGCCACACAAATGTTCAAAGTATCACTTGACTTTTCCTTTAACCAAACGCGATCGTTTCGTTTGTTTATAAATAATTGGCTGAATTTCATCCGAAAAATGATGTTCGAAAACTCGCCACGTTTGTGCAAGGGCACCAGCTCTATTCCGCTTCTGACCCCTGCTTAGGCTGGCATTTGTCAAGATGGTGAACTCTTTGCATCTTTTATTTCATTAATTGGAGTTCAGTTTTCAGTTTGTGTCGAACACTCCAGTTCTTTTCGGTGTTTTGCCACTTAAGTTTTACTGCTCAGATATTTCTGTTTCATCATACTATTTACTCTATTTTGCAATTTTCTCTGTGGATGTCTCGTTCTTTTTTGCGTATTCCTTGCTTCGATTAGCGATCGTTCTACTTTGTTCAAGTTGTACTTGATTTCTATGGTTATGATGCTTCGTGATTATTCTAAGTTTGTTTGCTTTGCTTTTGTTGTGTTCTACCGCTTTTTCTTTGATATTTGGCATTTTAGTCCTTTTGATTCGCATGTATTCCTCCATGTAGTACATATATTTTGTCCAGTTGGTCATTTTGTTTGCAGTGTTGGCTCAAACACTTATTTCCGATTTTTTCATTATTCCATTTATGCAAAGTCGCCAGACGTTTATATTTTCTTAACATTTTTTTCTATTACTGTGGGTTAACTCCTTCAGAAAACTCCTCCTCTAACTCCTCTAAATACTGTAACCATTTGTTTCAAGCTGGTTGCATTTAGAACTTCAAGACAGAATTTTAGCCAATTTTACGAACTCTAGGTCTTGGCAACGTGTGAAGATACAAATAATTAATGAAGTATAATTGGTTACCTGTTTATGAATAAGTAAAATCCTTGTCCAATTATGTTTGATTATCATTTGCATCTTTGAGTCCTGTTTTTATTTTCTTCTATTCCTGGTTAACAATTTTCCATTCATTGAATCAGAATTTGAATTGAATTGATCTGAACTGAAATTTTTTATTATTTGAAGTCGTGAAGTCGGACTGTGTATGCAGTAGGACTTGTCACTGACTCTCACCGCTCCGATTAACGAGTTATAGTAAATTTGATATGCAAATCGTGAAGCAAATTGATTGATCTTGTAGTATCTTGTGTAGTAACAATTAATCTGTTCCGAGAGTTGAATTATAATCAGATAGAAAGCAACAGTCTGTTGCACTTTAAATTTTCCGTATTATCTCCCGAATTAGGAAGATCATGGTGCTTGAGAAACTACCAGGAAATTGAATAGACCATCCGGGAGAGATCGCCGTTGTCTCTGGATCTAGAAATATGATGTGATATCTAGGTTTATCAAATGACTGAGTTGTTTTGGGAACTTGTGGCGTTGGGATGTTGGTCTTACTGGTTATTGATTTTCCGGTGGAACTTCTGGAGTTGTCGTATCTTTGCGCCTATGTTTAAAATAGTAACCGGTTTCATAGGTCACGGAGTTAGTTAAGTGCGTTTGATGCAATGGGAGTGGGATAGCGTCACTGGAGTTTTGAGGAGTGGGAATCATTCTTGGGAATCATTCTTGCTTAGAAAGTCGGATGTGACTGCTCTCCTCTAAATATTGGCGTGCAAATTTTGGCTCTTTAGTAAATTACATCGCCGTAATTTAAAATGTCGTTGTAAGTGCGAAATAATAGTGAGGAAATAATTTGGGAAATGGAACTGGCTTTTAAAATAACTCATTAGGAATATTTGACTAGCGTAGCACTGGATCGGGTAAGATATGTTATTTTAATTGTCAAAATGGCACTAGAATGTGTTTGTGTATTCTAGACAGCACCCTAGGACATCGTACAGCCAGTAGCTCACAATTAAACATGCGGTGGAGACTTGATTTTTGCCCTTGGGATGTCCTCGCCGTAGAGATATTTTATCGAAATTTTAAGCAGCGTGCGGTATTTGGTACCGAGCTACCATTTTGGAGTCGCAGCAAGTAGCACTCGCATCCGAACCTTGGATGTTTTTGTTGGTGACCACCTAGATAGTTGTTGGAAGCTCTCGAATTCCTAGAATTGTGACATCAGTGGAATTCTCTTTTAGACAGCCATCCCGACCATCAAAATAACACTGATGGACAAGTGTCTTCTTTGCGTAACTTATATTTTTGGTCTTTGTTCTAATTACGGCGCATTGCGCATTTGTACTAATTTGAATTTATGATTTTTAACTTAATTTTACTTAAGTCATTAGATCTCGTTCATATATTGTTTTGTACTGTTTCTTTTAAATTTATTTTCTCATTGTCGCGGGAAGTTTAGTAATTTTTTTTAAATAATAAGAAAGCGGGTTATAATAGTTATGACTTAAGAGCCCTTACAATTCATAAAACGGCTCTGGTCATTTTTATATAAGTCCGTTAACTTCTACATACTTTTTATTATAATCTCGATTGATGCTAGATTAATTCTATGAGATCTTTAATCATTTTACACAATGACATTAAACCTGAGATGAATTCTCGTACTTGTATAATAATTTTTCCGCTGTATAAGAACAGAAGTTCTAAATGACGGAACAAGTCCGAAAAAAGTTGTCAAACCTAAAAGTAGATTAATGATCACGTGTCTTATCAATAATAAGCCAGATCCTGTGCTTTGTTGCTTTCTATAGCCATCGTTATAGCTACGGTAACATGTTACAGCTCACTAGATCTGAACATATAAAACCTATAAGTTAGTAGTTCTAGTAGTTCGATAGTATACTAAAGAAAACAATATCATTTGCAGAGAATAGCCCACGTTCGAAATACCCATCACACAAGACAGCTGTTCTTTTTCAAAATTTAACCATATTATGCAACTATTCATAGCGATTGATATTTCACCGCTATATGAATGTTAGACTCTACCAACTGTATTTACGCTATTGGCCAAAAGTATTTTGTGTTATCTGTGTCAAACAAAATCGTATTTAATTTTGAAGTTATAGGTTCATAAATATTGTGACTTTTATAAAATAAATTTTATTTTTGCAAAAACAATAACAACATTTAATAAAAACATCTATAAATCATTATTCCATAGGACATTCACCAGCTACTTCAACTACCGTTTCCCATCTGCTTGGCAGTCTAATGGGCAAAGAAGTTGCTGTTCTCTGAAACAATCCACGCTTCGATGGCGCCTACCAAGTCGATTGCAGCATGAATGCGCTCAAGTAAAGCCAGCTCAATGTCGCTGTTGAGATTTAATTGCCGCTTGCCGTTTTTGTCCGGAATCCACCATTGTTGATGCTCATCGTCGTCATTCAACCAATAAAAAATCCCGTTTGACATGATTTCTCAGTAGATGTTTCCATTTATGTCCCACCAAACACACCATATTGCCTTCTTACAGTGAACGCCTTTAGGTATTCCTTTGGATGAAACACCTGACGAAAAGAAAATCTTCTCTTTTTGACGTTGTTGAAGAGAACGGAGTTTGCTTGTTTCGCTGCAGCAAATCGATGAAACTACTAATACGTTTGGTTTTGTTGGTGTCAGAATGTTCGTGGGAGATACATGCAGCCAATTTCCATACTTTTTCAAGTTTTTGAAATGACTAATAATGGTCGAATGTTCCACATTGTAATCTTCGGCCAACATTCTTATTGTCAAACTTTCGTACTTATCCACGGCTGCCAAAAGTACCAGGTCGTAGAAATTTGATGGTCAATCTGCTCCTTCTTCGTCTATGAGATATATATCGCCCGATTTGAAATTATTGAGCAATTTTTCAACTAGAATTTTGCTAATTGTTCCTTCTCCTAAACAATGTTGATTTATCCTCGTCCTTTGTTTACCGGTTTACCTATTGAATTTACTTAGCAAATAACTATTTGTGATAAGTTGTTTGGACTATGTAGCATAGTTTTGGTACATTTTTCTAAAACATTTGTAAAGCATCATGGAAAGACATTTAATTAAACTGTCTTGTTCAAAATTATAAACTGATCATTTTTAAGGAACAAAACTATTGCTTGGTATTGTATTTCGAAATAAATACATACATATATGTATGCTGTCGAGTCAAGTTCGCAATGATCCTAACCATGATGTGGGGGTGTACATGTCATTTTTCAAATATTTCAAACACTACGGGGGTGGTATTGATGCGGCTTTTGTTCCAACATTTACGCCTAAACAAAAACTATTGGACTATTTCCGATATTAATCCGAACTTAGGCACTAACAATCCTTCAATTGTGATCATAGAAAATTGACCATATTGCAGTAACTATCTGTACTATGTCTACATCAGATTATATTCCTAAATGTAGAATATGTGGTATAGAATATTCCGAAATTATCTTTAACAGAGAATTGTCACTAACTTTCAAAGAATGAAGTTGTTCCATACAATTAAGTGAATTTTGAAAGCTGTAATAAATTCCGGTATTTTGTACTCTTGTACTCTTTATACTCTTTGGAACTTTATAACATTATTGAGTCGGTGCATAATTATTGCGACTTTTTTAAACATGTTGCAAACATGTTTCAAGGCTACTTGACATATTTTCAGGCAACAATCGCCCCTTCCTCGGAATTGTGACTTACAATTTAGATTGAAGTTGTTCTGTACAATTTTGTGAAGTGAATTTTGAAATCTGTTATGAATTCCGTTGTTATGATACCTGTTATGGATTTGTTATGATAAAGCTGTTATGAATCAGAACTAAACGAAATTTATGGTTAAACTTTTCTAAATTCTATTCAATAAAACAACAACACCATTTAACAAACACTTCATTAAGTAATTATTCCGGAACATTTGGGCATCCCATTTGCTTGGCAGCCGGTTGATTCCAATGAATGAAATTTTAAAGAAAAGTTTGGGTGAACAAATTGAGAAGGTCAGAATTGAAACGGTAAAACTAACCCCAAGAGGAACGCCCTTGTAAGAGTTACCGAAGACGTGGCAGAGCACCTAGTAAAGGTGCACAACTTCAAGGTAGGCTTAACCAATTGCAAAATAAAATTCTCATTGCAGAAATGGCTGAAGTGTTCGAAAAGAGGGCACATAGTAATGGAATGCACAGAACGCACCAAAGCAAATGAATGCTACAAATGTGGAAGCGTGGGTCATGTAATGAAGAACTGCCCAACCAAGGAAAATAATATCACCAGCTAATCTAGAACAAACAGAAGCACTAACAAACACAGAACAACTCTAAACAAGACAAACATATAGACACAGACAATAAAAATAGCCTTGGACCTCACCGTCTGCAACACAGGGCCCAAACCAACTTTTGTAAGAAACAGCTAGAGCTCTATCCGAGACCTAACGTTATGCAACACTAAAATAACAACGAAAATCTTAATGGATCCTGAAAAAGCTTAGGGCTAAGGACTTCATAACAGCAATAAAAGAGGAGGATGCACTGTTTCAAGGATCTAAAACTCAAGAACACACAGTAAAGCAACTAGAAGAGATGATTACCTACACGTGCAGCAAAACCATGCCAAAAACAAAAAAGAGACATATTGGTGGATTGAACATATTGCCCAATTTCGATAAACCTGGCCAAAAACTAGAAAAGCCTATCAAAGAAAGCTTAAAATGTTGATGAGGCGGAAGCAGTAGACCAAATAACCAAACAAGCTAAAAAGACCTCAAAAACGCAATAAAGGCAAGCAAACAAAAAGCATGGAAAAAACTTCCAGATGATGTGCAAAAAGATCCATGGGATCGTCACATAATCGTCACAAAAACATTAATGGGTAGAACCACTTATCCGGACTTAAATACTCCAGGCAAAATTGATCAAATAGTAGACGATCTATTTCAAACACATGACCTCCTAACCCCATTGGAAGCCAAAGAGCTAGTAGGCGAAATAAAACCAGGCCCTAAACAACTCACTATGAATGAATTAAACCAAACAATAAAAAGATTTAAATCTAAGAAACCCTCAAGACCGGATGGCTTCACAAATGAACTCATCACACTTGTAACTAAGCACGCTCCCAATATGTTAATAAAGAAGATGAATCAGACCCTCAACGCAGGCAAAGTTCCTACAGCATGGAAAGCAGCCACACTAGTACTAATTAAAAAGCCCAACAAACCCGAGGATGATCCAAATGCAAACAGACCTATCTGCTTATTAAACGAGATAGGGAAAGTATTTGAAAGAATTGTATTAAATAGACAGACAGCGCAAATAGAAGAGTACGCAGGACTCTCAGAAAAAAGTACGGTTTCCAAAAAGGAAAATGTACATTAGATGCAGTACAGGAAGTCACAAAAATCGCAAAGAAAGCAAACAAGGGCACAAGACGAGAAAAAGAGATGTGCGTAATGGTAACATTAGATGTAAGAAACGGCCTTTAACTCGACGAGCTGGGTAAGCATCCTAAAGGCTATAAAATTCACTCAGCATATTTAATCTAAATTTTATTCAGCTATCTATCAAACGAATGGATAGAATACTCAGCAGGCGAAATAAACAAGAAAAAAGAAGTAACTGGCGGCATACCACAAGGCGGAATGCTAGGACCGTGGCTATGGAATGTTATGTACGACGAACTGTGTACGGCAACTCACTCTACCATGCGGATGTAGGCTAGTAGGACTTGTAGATGACGTGGTACTTATAGTCACCTCAGCTAACAAAGCGACACTCGAAACTTTCGCAGTGGATGGAAAGAAACAAACTAACTTTATGCCCGGAAAAGACAGAGGCTATACTTCTAACCGGGAGAAGGAAAATTGAAATGTCTAAATTAAGGCCATGAGATAAAAACACCAATGAAAATAAAGTATCTAGGGATTACCTTGAATCCTGGCCTAACATTTATTCCACAAATAAAGGAGGCAGTCGATAAAGCCAGCAAGAAAACTGCACAAATCACAAGGCTCATACCAAGAGTAGACGGAGCCAAAAGTGACAAAAGAAAATTCCTGCCAGGAGCATTTGAAGCTATTACCTTGTACTTAGCCCCAATATGGTCAGATGCGACAGAGACGACAAATCGTAGCGAAGACCCAAAGAAAAGGATTGTTGGACATAACGAACAATGGTGTATAGGACAGTGTCAAATAATGCTCTGCAATTATTGGCGAACACACCACCACTTCACCTCAAAGTAAGAGAACGAAAAGCTGAATAGCAATATAAAAAAGACAAATGAGACTAAAAAAGAAAACTATAAGAGGGATCGCTTGTTTGAAGCGAGTGGTTTGAAACGAGGAAAGTGAGTGAAACGCCTCAAACAAAAGCATCTGGACAAAAAAGCTGATTCCGGAAATTAAGCCGTGACTTATGTGAACACACGAAGCAATCCACTATAAGCTTGCTCAAGCACTAACTGGGCACGGATGTGTTGTCAAATATTTGAAGAGGATTGGAAAAATAAACTCGTGTGAATAGTGCAATGAAGATATCGATGATGCCGAGCACACAATTTTCTTTTGCCCAGTACATGAAACAGACAGAAGAGAACTAGAAAGAAAAATAGGTGACAGAATCTCTATTAAAAACCTCCAAACTTAGATGTTGAGGTCGGAAACAGATTGGAAAACCGTAGTCGCGTACGTCACAAGTATAATGTCCATGAAGGAAAGATTTGAAAAAGAAATTGGGAGATAAAAGATACCCACAGAAAGGTATGAGCGCATGCGAGTGTGAATGTCTACAACATGTAAGAAAGATCCAAGAAAAACTGAGCAAGATACATCGAACAAACAATTCTGGAACCTCTAAGTATAAAGTTATAAGACAAGTAGCCACAGGGCTTAAGGAAACACACTAGATTACGCGGATACCAGAAAGTGTGTGGAGAGCCAATGTGTGGAGTTTAGTTGGCAGGAGTCCGGCATTACCGTACCATTCGGGCGGTGCGGTGTCCAATATACAATTCTCTACCTGGTACGTAAAAAAGAGCCACGTTGCTGTTTTTAGAAGAAATTCACTCTTTGATGGCGTCCACCAAATCGTAATCAACTTTGTTTCAATCCAATGTTTTGAAGTAAAAGTTGATGTGCCCTTGTGTGAGAGAATATGGGGGATAAGGAAGTAGATGCCAGCTCTTGTTGGCGATAGATCCAACAACTGCGGGGTCTTTTCGTCTCGATTGCGATCAAATTCAACCAAGTAGACGTTACTATTGGTACCTAATTGCCGCTTGCCGTTTTTGTTCGGAATCCGCCACTGTTGACGGTTATTGTCATCAGTCCACCACTAACTAATCCCCTTAGAGATGATTTTCCAGTGGATTATTCCGATTGTGTCTCACCAAACATACCACATTACCATCTTATGGCGGACGCCTTCCAGTATTCATTTGGATGAAACACCTGGCGAAACGAAAACCTTCTTTCTTGTGCAGTTATTGAAGAGAAGGCACGATTCATCCCCAGTGGCTAAATTTCTCAGGAACGGAGTTTGCTCGTTTTGCTGCAGCAAATTTTTTCGGCTTCGTTATTGTGAGAGATTTCGCGGGGAACATATCTAGCCAATTTCTATATTTTACTGAGCTTTCAGAGACAACAAAAGATGTTCTAATGGTCCGTAATGAAGTCTTTCGCCAACACTATCGTTGTCAAGCTTTCTTCCTCTTCCATAACTGCCAAAAGTGCATGGTCGTCGAAATTTGATGGTTGATCCCGTCCTTCTTTATCAGTGAGATTTGTATTTCCCGATTTGAATTTCTTGAACTATCTTTCAACATCGCTTTACCTGATTGTTCCTTCACCATAAAGTTCATTGCGATCGGGAAATGATTGTACTGCATTTCGAATTGGTAGAGCATAATATGACGAAGATGGATATGATTTTCGATACGCATTTTCATTAGATGATTAGTTTTATGAACAAAAAAATTAAAAAGATGTCAATTTTTAAAGAAAAAATCCGCAGTAATTATGCAGCGACCCAAAACCTGAACTCCTGAACAAATTTTGGAAAAATTGCAATTTCCAATACTACAATAATAAATTTAAAGTGTTTTGTATTACTAGTTAGAAATTAAAATTTATGGATAATTTCTTTAATTGTTGAATAAATCATTAGACAGAATGTTGTACAGTGAACAAAACGTAGAAGAGACGTTATCAAATTGCGATCTAAAATAATTTTGGTGATTAAATTAAATTAGACAAGACGAGGACTATTGGAAATGAATGCCAACACGTACAATTATTTCGTAGCAGCGATAACGGCTTCTGGATTTAAAGTAGCCAGCAATCGTCAACTCTTCTTCCCGCCGGAAATGCATCGGGAGAACTGAAATTGAAACCATTTTTGATGTATCAACAAGAAAATCCTCGTGTCTTGAAAAGTTTTTCTGAAAACCGTTTACCAGTTTATTGACGAAGTAACCATACAGTTCAGATGACACAAAATATATTTATGGGCTACTGTAAGTCTTGTTTCTACCCACCAATAAAAAACTATTGCGAAAATATTGGTGTTAAATCTCGAGCTCTTTGGTGTTGGGCAATGAGCCATGACATCCTCTAGAATTTGAAATTGTCTTCCTACTTCCGTCTTACAACCTATGGATCAAGGCGAAAAAGCAGCATTCAAGGCTTATTATTTAAGGAGAAAACAATGCGCCAACTCATTGAAAAAACTGATACAGGTGATAAAAATGCCATGCGGAATTAGTGGAAACAATTTAATATTATGAAAGCTACCAGAAACGTCGACGAAACGTGGAATGAAGTTATCCGGTTGTGTATGAAAAATGTTTGGAAGAAGTGGACTATCATCGAAACATCATGTAGTTTAGCCACTTCTGGATGCATTAAAGGGTTGATGTAATTGATGTTCAAACTTTGTTAAAATCACACGGCAAGCCAATGAAGGGTTATAGGAATTGGACTAAGATAGTATGGCCCAAGAAAATGACGACTTGGAACCGTTCCTGTGCGAAATTTATCTCTCAAAATCATCGACAAGGCGCTTTCTCTTAAAAATCACTGTATGGAGTTGTTAAAAGAAAATGACGAATATTACGAGGAAATATGTGCTGTAAAGCATGTGCAGTATAGATTATTTGATGGTTGTCGATAAAGTTAATGTAATAAAATAGATATACCCAGCAAGGAACACTATATTCTTTTTTTGCCACGCGGCACAAAGTGATTAAATCATATTTTTTTTTTAAATATGATTTAATATGAAAAAAAAACTGATCTCTCTTAATTAAGTTTGGTAGTCTTCATTAATTAGAATAAAATTGTAGAACAGAATGCGACAGACA
>WYDF02263575.1:0-18919 GCA_009867245.2 Adranes taylori
TTCTTTATATTGGGGGGAGGGGGCCCATCCGATGAATTTGCCACGGGCCTCGAACGGTATAGTTACGCCACTGCCTAGGAGTCTTATTTGCTTCCTTTTGGTAACGGAGTTACCTGATTGCGGACATGTGCTATGAGTAATTTGCAGATTTAATCTGACAATATTATCTATAGCGAAAGGATTATTTGCATTTTTTACGACTACTCACTTATTTTAACTATCAATATAGCAACCAATCACCACTACGACCAGCTAGGGCATTTCTATGAACACGCACACAAAAACGTTGTGTGAAACAGGTTTGCAATAATTTTTCCATTCGAGTGGAACTGAAGTAGTATGCATTACAGTAGACTTACGTGGAAGCGAGATAGACACAGGGAGATTCCGATGAAATGTAGTCAGTGTAGTAGCCGTTTTTGTGGCGGGGTTTTGTAAACAAAGCGTTAATCTGTATGTTGCCATATTGTAACTTTAAAATCTATGTGTGTAGTATAAATAGTTTAACAGAAAGAGAAGTGATATTAAATTTGTTTCTAGTAGTATTTAGATGCGGACTTTTGAAATAAAACACTTAGATCTGCGACGTTTCGTTCGTCTAATCGACGAACTTCTTCAGCCTGTGACATTCGTTTATTTTTATTTTCTACAATTTAATTTATTATAAAATATCTAATCTATATTAGTTACCTTACCTCCATTAAAGATTAAAACAAATGACTAATTTTTTGAACATAGATATTGGAGATAGATTAAATTCCGGAATAGATTTTTTTGAGTTCAACTACTCGTTGTTTCAACCATTGAAAACAAATATTTACCTTAAAAAAGAGTCACTGAGGAAATAAAATATGATTCAACTAGAAATATTGAACGGAATTTTAAAAATGTGAGATATTCTTGCGCAAATAACCCAGTTAATAATAAGTGTGCCATGATGTTGATTTGAACAACACTGAAACATAAGCCAATTTCGAGCGAAAGATTATAGGTGAATAATCGTGAACAATAATGACCATGTGTCATTTTTCCCATTCGAGTTGTTCTAATTATCCCTTTTTGTTCATCTTGACAGTCCATTCGAAACATCATTCATGACCACGAATGAAGTACCTCTCGCGCTACTTCATTTCTAATCATGATGACAGATATTAGTTGACTGAGAAATTGTACATTTTCGTATTCGTTTTTACAAAGGTAAATAAATAAAAGAGTGCTGCAAACAACATAAAGAAGGAAAGTACTGTAATATTTAAATTGTGTGGACAAAATATATGTATTACTATAACATAAAATACTAATATTCAAATTAGAAAATATGCAGTTGAAAACTTAAATTTGGATTAAAACAGAATCATTGCACCATTTAGATCATTACTAAACTGCTCTGAGTAGCCAGAATTATAGGTCAGAAACTGAACTACGTGCTATCGTACATATGGTAGTCCTAAAGAAATTGTAAAAACTGTAAAATTCAGAAAATAGTTAGAAAGGTAGAGAAATAAAGATTATCAGGAAGGTACTTCATGTATTCTATAGGATATTTAGAAACAGACTGAAAAATGAGGTATTTTGTAAAACAACTATATTTACGAATAAAATAATTGCGTCCATATTCTTTATTAATTAATTCAATAAATAATTGCACAAGGTTGAATTTTAAGAAAAATATAAAATTGAAAGACAACATTTAAGTATTTTAGATTGAACACACTTAATAACATATTATGTTTTGGTAAGGTTTTCTAGAATGTATTCCTCTATTTTCTTTTTAAATGTTTTGATATTGGGGGAGAGCTTTATTTTTTCCGGGATCCTATTACAGTTTAAGCATGCCTTGTGGATTAATCCATTTTTTCCGGCATTTCTTGTGTTCGATAGTATGTGGAATTGATTTTGTTGTATTATGGCCATGAAGTTGGTTATTTGTTGTTAATGTAATATATCTTATAATGATGATGTACGAGATTTTATATATTAGACGTACTGTATCGGCTAATGAGATTTCGTTAATATTTAAGTCATTACATAAATCAATGGTGGGTGTTAGAAGATGTTTATTATACAGAGACTTTATAAGTCGATTTTGGATCCTTTGAAGTTTATCGAGGTCATTTTTATTACCATTTTCGTTTATCATATTAAATCATACGTTTATCATATTATAATATTTACGTGTTTTAAAGATGATTTTTCGTCAAAGAAAAAGTATTATGGAATTTCGCTTATAAAGAAATAAACGGATAATGTCCCATTTATAAAATAAAATAAGTAATAAAATAGATTTTAGCATCTTCTTTATGTATTATGTAAAATAAGTAAACGTGACAACGTTGGTTTTTACATTAATGAATTAGAAAACACGGGGCGATTCCGAGCCGCGTCCTTTAAGTACGTCACGTTATTTAAACGAAGATAGCAGCTTCGCATTATAATGCGTGTGATGAATAAGGATAGGCCGTTAGCGGGCAGCTGTCGTCGAGAACGAGCGAACAAACGCACGACGGCATATACGTGCATTCAAAACAAGTGAATAGGGAATCGACGGTGTAAACATGGCGCCGCAGTTAAGTTAGTTAGCATATCATTTTGTCTGTGTTGTGTTAATTCGAAACGCACTTACGCGTAATATGTACATTATTTAAGTAATACGGAACAATTGAATAAAATTAAATTTAGATTTTATTTTGTTCATTACTTAGATTAATTGTACTTGGCTTAAATATATATTTCTTTAAACTTAAGTGCCAAAGTAATACAAATTTTTGAATTTCGTCTCGGTGACAGTTTGAAATAATAACAAATGTTGGAAATTATATTAGTGAATGTAACTTTAGGTTATTTTGTTTTCTGGTCGTAGTGTTTTAATTGTTGAATCAATTATGTGCCAATATTGAATAATTAGTGTACGCGATATGGTGTGATTTGCTAGATAAATAAATTATAAAGGTCAGTTCAATATGCTATTTCTTTCTAACATTTTTGCTCTGTATTGTACATCGGCGCCGCATTGACTATGCTTTGGCGTCATACTTTGTCTGTCTCACTGTGGGACGTATGTTACTTCACAACAGAACAACACACGCATGTATATGTATATGGATAAACAAACACATGGATGTGAATAAACATGTTGCTTCACATAACCGCACCAACCTACTTGGTTTTGTTTAGCTGTCGCGCAAATTATTGTGAAGTATTGTATATGTATGATTCCGTAACAGTGTTGTCGTGTTTTAAATAGTGTAGGGACAGTGTGGGGTTAGTTCATCGTGAAGCTTTCATTTTACGTTATTTTTTTTGTATTTTACTTTGAAAAATCAGATTATATAATGTCCTGGTAGCTAATGTGATTAAAGTAAAAAATAACTATACTCAAACCAATTTCTATATTCACACATTTACCACAATTCTCATGTACAGCTCCCGATTAAGATCGTTAAACGTCAATAATAACAAACTACAAAATGAAATTTTATAATAGAGAATTTGAAGTTAAAGAAAATAAACTTTAGTAAGAAAGAAAATATTTATTAGTTGTGTGTTTTATTTCATTCATTTTTTAACAATTTTATCTTTTCCCTTGGAAATGCTTAGTTGTTCTAGCCTGTCTTGATGCATAGTAAGTTATGCTGAGAAGACTTAATATATTTCAATCTAGAAAATGAGTAGTTTGCGACCGTTAAAATAAAAAATCTACATTTGGTAAGACACACTTGATATTTTATTAAGTTACGCATGACTGAATGTAAATAAAACTGCTAAAGTTTAGCTGCGAAATTACTGTTGAAATCTTCTCATCAAGCATCAATCAGCTTTTAACAATGCTTAGCACTCTTCAAGGTTAGTAGATGAAGTTACAAATGTAAAGGCACATCACTTATGGCCGTTTGCTCCGTTACCCCTTACAATTTTGGCTTAACAAAGTGAAGGTTAAAATTAAGGACCCCCTTAATATTTTAGTATATGCACGGGTCCTGCTTTTGTAAAACTTATCTTAAAATTTAAATGACACAAGGAGTGATAAACCAACGAGTTGTGGGAAGTTCTAACCAATTGAAAATGAGAAATGAAAATGATAAAAATGGCCCGGTTAGCGAAGTTCTTCGCGAATTTGATCATTTGCTATTAAAACATATAACTGCTCCATATCTTCTACATCTGGTGCGTCATTCTCCCCTCTATGACGAGCTATATTATGCAAAATACTTGTTGCTACTATAATTGCCATAACAGTTTCTAATTTCAGGCGACAGTCATACGCTAATACCGGGAATCTCCTTTTTAAGACACGAAAAAGACGTTTAATTGCATTTCTTGTTTTTATGTGGCTATCATTATATCTGCGTTGAGCTGCATTAACAGGGTTACGTAATGGCGTTAATAAATAATTTTTTAGTGTATAGCCACTATCACCTACAATAAATATGCAATTGATAATATTAAAAAATAAATAAATGAAATTATTTACCCAATAACACACAGTTACCCAAAATTACTTTTATTTAAACTATTATTAAAAATTGTGGCGTCGTGTACAGAACCCGGCCACCTTGCCACAATATTCTTGATCTCAAATAGCTTGTACATTTAAAGAAAAATATTTTTTTCGATTTCTATATATTTCTGCATCTACTCCACCTGAAATTGACATTATATTCTCAAAATCATTAAAAAAATATCTATTTCAATCAAAAACAACAATTTAGATTGAATAATCAATATAAATATGCTTATAAATTTTATAAGATATTTACCTGGTGACTGAATTTTAATGTGGGTGCAATCTACAACTCCTATCACATGTGGGAATTGAGCAATTTCATAAAATTTATACTGAATTGTCAGCAATTCTTCATTATTTAATGGCATTCTAATGAATCTGTTGTATAAATTAGCAACAGCAAAAGAGACTTTTTTTATTACTCTGCTTACAGTTGAAGTATGAACGCCATTTGCTGAAGTCAGCAACACTCAGCAGCTGCCAGTTGCATAAAACTTCAATGCAATTAATATTTGGTTAATTGGCGAAATACAATTATTTCAAAAAATATTGAAATCAGTTCAGTAGTTCTAGAGAGTACCCATTACAAACAAACACATTTTACCTCTTTGTATAATAGTATAGATAAGAAAACAATTGTAGCATAGGTAGAAGACTATTCTCTCATACTCACATATCATAGGGGCATTCCAAATCCTCTTCAATTAAACTTAAGACATATAAAATACTCTCCTCACATAATCTAAATCTCATTACAAATTCTACATCAGAATATGAATGGAAATACTGAGCTCTATTATAAATTTGGCTTGGTATACCATAAATTATAATTTTTAAATCGTCATCCTCTAACACATTATCCAGTAGATCCAATTCAAAATTCATTATTAAATTATTCAACTTGCATAAAAACAGTACAATTTATTTTTAATATTAGGTTAAGTTTTATTTTAATTTCACTTAAGCGCCAGATTTCTGAAGTTTAAATTTAGGGGTACTTAAAATATATAAACCATAAATTTTAGTATGGTGCAAAGCACTTACATATTTAAGGGTACCCTTAAATCTTAAGTGTTAACGGTGCAAACGGCCATTAAGAATACAAAATCTTTGAACTATTTTCCCATATTTCGACCGGGACTTTCAAACGATGAAGAGAGGTCGACAAATTAACTATATTAAATTTATTTCTTGATGATTCAAAAAACAGATGTCTAGGTCGCCCATTGACTCACAAATAAGACTAGATCGTCCCTTAGACCCAAGCGAAACAAATGAAAAAAGTTTCATGTCCCAATCTGAGCTACACATTGTAGCTATAAATTTACGTGAATGAGTATTTAACTAGACAACCCACGCCGAACAATTAATTTCTTAACTTTTTTCAATTAATTTCTTAACAATTAATTAACTTCTTACAATTAGCCTATCTTGAGGGCTTAATTCTACCTTCAAACATTTTTGACTTATTTGACATGGTGAACATAGGTCTGATTTATTTTATGTCACTTGAACATTACACTGACGGTGCAAGGGAGAGTTTTTCATACACTAGCAGATACTTCTTTCATATACATATTACTTGGCAACGAAGCAAATGAAATAACAGGATTTCTGATGTTGTGTTTGTGCAGGAATCTTGCCTTGTTACGCTGCAAGTGTATAAATAGCACGAAAGTGCCTTGTTGTCTGTTTGTGTATGTGAGGTGACCACTTCACTTACACAAATAAAGAATATTATACGGGAATACTTATTGAATACGCAACGTTCCAAATTTGCTACAATTTAAGTCGCGGTAATAACTGAACACATAATGCATACAGTGTTTTGTTTGTGTTGGTTCATAGTATCGGCATCTTAGAATAAATTATGAGTTTAAATTCCGTGTAATTTATGCTATTATCTTTATAGCGTGTAAACTATCCTTTTCCGCACAAGAAAACACTGCATACGCACACATAAAATACCTCGCTTTGGGGAATCACCAATCCAAATATTTTTAATTTTGACATAAAAAAAAAAATGTATTCCATGTTAATAATCGTTGAATGTGTTTGTTTCATGTCTGATTTTTGACTTGGCGGCTGAGCAGAAATCTAAAATAAAGTTCACTAAGAAATAATAGGTTTTTGCAAGAATGTCACACGCCTTGAATAATAAATTTCATAGGCGTGCATTTTAAATAATTTAATATTACATTAACAATGAACACCCACGAACACATCACGATAAAATTGTTAGTTTTTAATCAATTCGAAATACTTTCTCTAAAAATGCCTTCAATTTTCTTACAACTTTTCAATTGCTGTGTGTCTGTAGTGGTTTTTTTAATGACTGATCCGATTTTAATAAAATTTGTTGGGTAGGTGCACAAAAATTTTGCTGAATAAAAAACCGATCTAAGAAATGTTGCACAGATCTTGGCCTTCTGTCACGGAGCTGCATTAGAGTGAAATAGCATGTTTAATTAATGTCCGGTAAATGGAGTGTCATCATCTGTTTTAATTTTATTGGCTCATCAGATTTCTTAGGCTTGTTCGAAACAACATGCAAAGATTGGAGAACATTACGGGTTCCTACTCTGTTTTCAGTTTTCACAGTAGTCTAATGTTTGATTTTACTATTGTGATTGGTGAAAAATGTGAAAAATAGTGTATCCAACGAAATTAGTCTACTGCAATAATTTAAATATACCGCTACATTGTCGCTTTGATTTAAAACTGTTCAAGGCTTGAGCGAATTTAAAAACAAGACGATTTAAAGTTGAAGTAATTTGACCTTGGAAAGAAATTGCACCACGTTAAGTAATTTAGTTCTATATATGAAAGATAGAAAAATAAAACTTGGAGTATAGATGCTAAATTGCCTCGATCTTCGTAGTTTAAATGATTGATAACACTGAGCTGACTTTGACCAACAAAATTTGTTTCAAAGTTTTTAGTAATAAATTAATTTTGTGAACAGTTATACTAAAAAACTCGTGGACGTGATCGCCACCCCATCTTTCATATACTGGAAGTCATTAGTTTCAGTATATTTCGCATAAAACAAAAGTTGAACCTTTTAGTTTTGACTGTCACCTTATTACTCGTCTATTAAATTTAATTAGCACACTAGTTGTTTAGGGTAAATTAAATGAAACTAGTGTAACCTATAAATCGCCTACCCTATAAATCACCTACCCATGAATCCTCTGATTGCATACGGCGCGGACAGCTTTTCACGCCAGACTGCCTTGAACTTTTGAATTTTCCTCCACACAAATTTGCCAATCTATAAATACTCCGGTCCTGAGTCACTTGAATTTTTTTATATTATTATAGTCTTTATGTTCCCTAAGTTTCATTTTCTCAACTTTCATAGAGACCGAATTATTTAACGTAGCGTAATTTTCTTTCAAGGTCATATTATTCCTATGTTTAATCGTGTGTTTGTGTAAACTCGCTTAATCGCTTAAATATTAAAGAAACTTTTTATACAAAAAATTAAAAAAAGATTTTGAGAAAATTTATCGCAAAATTTACAAAACAACAAACACCCTGTAAGTACGTCAAATTGTGATTTTAGAAAAAAATATTTCAAAGGAACTTTCGGTAGTCTATACAACAAAGTCTATTCGAATATCTTTTTTAATTTATGAGATATATCGAAAAATGTGTTAAGCTTTAAACGTGGCAACGTCGCGTCGTATAACATATGAAGACTTTGGACTAATTTAATTCGAAGCAAAATATAAGGTACTATATGCGAGCAAAATTTCAACCTTCTAGTTTTAAAACTGAATTTCAAGACAAGATTTATTAAATTACAGGAACACTGTCTTATAAATCTTCTAAACGAAAACGACCGGTTACCATGACAACCAATACACGAGTTTTTAAAATATTAGGGGATATACCTTTGGAGCGATCAGAGCTGCATCCCTCACGTGTACTATCATTTTAACTAAAATCACAAGGGCTATCAGAATATATAAAAATATACAGGGTGTTACTAAAAAGTTGTCAGAACATTTTTTATTGATCAAAATCGGTACAGTATATTGAATTGCTCACATTGGCAAAATTAGGTCCCTTAGTCCTACATATGTTCCCCAAGTTTCATTTTTCCAGCTTTCATAGGAACCGAGATATTTAGGGCTGTACATTTTTTTTCAAGATCAAATTACTCCGATGTTTAATCGTCCTTTTTTTAACTCTCTTATTCCATTAAATATTAAAGGAACTGTCGATACAAGACATTAAAGAAATTCAAATAAAATTACTGCGAAAGTTTTCGAGAAAATGGACCGCAAAGTTAAAAAACACCTTGTATATATGTTAAATCGTGATTTTAGAAAAAAATGTTTCAAATAATATCGGAGCGGGCTTAGGTAGCCTATAAAATAAAGTTTATTCGAATGTTCTGTCTTTTATAGTTCTTAAGATATATTGAAAAGTATTTTTTAACTTTGAACGTGGCAACGTCGCGTTCTGTACAAGACAGAGACTTGAGACCATTTTATTCGGCGCATAATACGAGGCACTATATGTGTGCAAAATTTCAGCCTCCTAGTTTGAAAACTGATTTTTTTGTGAAAAAAAATGGTGCATTTCCGCCATATTGGATTATTTTCTTTTTTGTGGTAGATTGTTCTTTAGGGCCTCCTCTTTGAATTACGTATAAATCGTTTGTACTGATGCGAATACAAGAGACAACTAAGGTGAAGTAGAAAAAAATGTCGAAACATGAATCCTATACCTATACGTATATGGTATATGACAGATAAAAGAATCTGCTTTTGTGATGATTTTGTTGCAGAGTGTGTTACTATTCTCAACGATATGTACTGCTACTGACACATACAGCACAGAGCGTGACTCTGCAATCGTTTTAATACGATACGAATACGTTCCTTTTCTAATCCGAACGACTCGCTGATGGTTTGTTATTATTGTGGACTGCCTTGACGCAGGTCCGTCATCAGGTGAATTTTTTCTATAACGTCAATCTATTATTAGTAATCTTGATTTAGTGATTTAGCTTGATTTAGTGATTAGTGATACAACGATGTCTGTAGTAGGACTTTCATCAGTAAAATGATTAAATTAGGATAGGGAGTTTGAGAACTTCTGGTTTATATGTTTGTAATTCTTATATGCTTATTAAAAATTTATTGTTATTGTTTTCCGCTACATTTGGAGATTTGTCTTTTTATATCATTAGAGGATTTATAAGAAACAAACTATTAAAACTTTTGAAATAATAATCTGTTTTTAGTTGCATCTGATATGTAGCTATTCTTACTTGATTCGCCGGATTGGAGAAACCAGATTGATTTGACCAAATGAAAATCTACTTTTAACCAATTTGTTGTATTTTAAAACTTACATAAGCAAAGGTTTGAGACCGGTACACCCGATCTGCACTGACTTTTCGAAGACCTTCGATAAAATCGGTCGTGAATTATTGTTCCAATAGGTAAGTATCGTCCAATAGGCATTGGAGGAATGAATCCTATTGCAATGATTTCATAACTTTTAAAGTAAACGCTAACAACTTTTCAAGGTACGGGGGAGACTTTTTAAATCTTTTAAAGTAACTTTTGGTTATTGAATTGTTCTTATCAAATCAGGATCGCAATTTTTACTTTTGACTACTATACTGCTTTTTATATTTTATTGTTTTATTTGTCACATGAAAATGCTCATTGCATGAATTATACAGGATTGGGTTAGAATTTCGCTTATCTTATTGTTATAATAAAGTACTTAAACACAAAGATATGAGGTACGCAATAACATGGTGAAATAATCTTTGTTTATTGTGCCTTAATATTTATAACTTCAAATGTATTACTTAATTCGCGATTTGAATTTTCTGATAATATGTACAGCTTCTACTTATAATTAAAAAAAAGTTGGTAGGATGATTCCATTTCAATTAACAAAATAATAAGTAAAAATAGCGAACTAAGGTAATTTCATTGATGTTATTAAATTGTTCTGATTGAATTTTGGCTTCTCCAGGACGTTGGTGGAACTGTGTAAGAATAATTTTGGTCACTTATTGGGAATTATCAGGCGCATAGGCAGGGGGGGGTGTTTTTGGGGTTTAACCCCCCCCTGCCCCCCGAAATGTGAGCAATGTTTTTCGCAATGTTTTTCAAACTACATTTTCTAACCAATTTAAGACAAGAGGTTGCTGACAAGCCGCTGGTATTTCGTTCGGTTAGCGGTGGAAGATCTTAAGAAGCGGCACGATTTCTCTTTTCTGGCGCGAGAGAATTTGCGTATGTATAAATGTCAATATGCTTTTATATGCGGGTCGGTGTTTATTTGAACATTATATTTTTCGGACGGAACGGTGCATTTGAAGTTTTTTGAGAGATATGAGATTGCATTTTTAAGCATATTAAATCTTTATAATATCAATAATTTATTTAATTAATCGTTATTAAATTGATTTGTTAAATCATGTTTGACGAATTGAATTAGTTTTGATTAGTCAATTTATATTCATTAGAGGATTACTCAACGTATTCATTAACTATTAGGGGATTGCTTATTGCAATCATTAATTAATTAAATTAATGGGATATGATAATCCGAGATCATTACAAGGATCACATTCAGCTATAGTTTTATTCAGTATCTTTATAGACGACTTCGGAATAGCAATCAAATAGATTAAGTTCCTTATGTTTGTTGAGATCTAAACAGTGGTTCTTCACCTTTTTTTTTTTGGCGACGTCATTCAAATACAAAATGTGAAATACCGTATATTTTACATATGCTTTAAGCTACTGTGTATTCGAGCAGGTGTTCATACTTTTCAGAATATTTTTTCGTACTTTAACCAAGTTAGTCTAATGTATCTTGAAATTCTCATTTGTTAAGAATCATTGATCTAAATCTTCAAATTCATAAACAAGCTAGATGATATTCTGGTATTACAACAAGAATTAGGTTTGTTCCTGTAGATTCAGATGGATGATAATATTTGTTGATGTTCTAAAACAGTGGTTATCAACCTTGTTTCAACGACGGAATCCAAATAAAATTGAGAGATACCGTATATTGTATAATACTCTAAGCTACTGAGTATTCCATACTTTTCAGAATATTTATTAGTACTTTTAACGAATATATGTATTAGAAATTAATCCTGTGTATCTTGACAAGCTCGCGGAATCGGTTTAATGTGCTTGCGGCACTCTAGGGTGTCACGTAACATTTATTTAGTTCATCATTTATTCAGGTGGATGATAAATGTTGACGAGGGTGGTTTTTAAACAGCACTTGATTTGTGACAGAAACTCAATTATTTCGTTTTAACTTTATTAAAATTGAATTATTTTGTTACACTCTTACATTCTGAGCTTTAAATGGTTTTCTTTTGCGATAAGTAAATAGCTAAGTAATTAAGGAGATGATGTTTAGAAGGAAATTTTATCGTCACAGTACGATTATTTTAGAATAATAGTAAATTTGTTTGTAATTTCAAAAGTAGAAAATGCCTTTAACGAAATATTAGAACTTCATAAAGGTCTGTATTTAATTGCTGGAATGAAATGGAATGATAAATTAGTCTATTGTTTCTGGTTTTTATGTACGTAAATGTTAATATGCTACGTAATTCAGAAATTTAAAAATTGAAAATCAATTTACATTGCAAATTATTTTATATTCATTATACGTCTGCAATTTCTAATATAACGTCAATTGATTAATTTGCTTTTATTATTTTTTATGGCAATGTCACACTAGCTATAGTATAGCTCGAGGTGACGATCACATAATAAATAGTAGGAGGGGTAATATTTCAATGTAAATTAGTTCTTTTTTTTATCAGAAAAAAGTAGGATATAGAATTTCTTGATATGTAAAATAAATCTGTAGCCTTAGAATTTTTTTAAATGTTGTAATAAAGAGTACTTCCTTGTTTCTACATTTATTCATTACCGGTTTCGCCTTTTGGCCATTATCAGGTGAAACGGCAAAAGTATTAATTAATTTACACAGTACAAGAAATGAAAGTAAAATATAAAATTATGGCATATCAGTGTTTGATTTGTTTGATTTATTATGTGAAATTATTATTGAATTTACTATAATTGAGTTATGAAATATTGCACATTCTATGTTTTGTAGTCAGTTGAGTGTTTGTTAGATGTCGTGTGTGTTGCTGTAATGAGTTCTTTCTTTTGCAGTCATCGGTATCTTTTAGGTATTTAAATTTTGGTGTATAATGTAGTCTGATTTGAGCTTTTATGCATATTTTTGTTTTGTCATTTTTTACTTTTTCTATTTCAAAAGTTTCTACTAATTTGAGTTTGTGTCCTTTCTTTGCTTCGTATAGTAGTTTTAATTTGTCCATTGTACATTTGTGGTTCTGTTCGAATAGATCAGAACCGTTTTGTTATTTATGATATCGTTTTGTTATTTATGTGTTCTCTAAATCTAGTCTTTCTTGCTCCTGTTTTATCTATATACGTTTTATCAAAAGCCAAAGCCGGTATTGAATAAATAAATGTAAAAACAAGGAAGTACTTTCTATTTCAACATTAATTAGAAAACCTGATTAACGATCAAAACCAATCATGACTTTTTTTTATTGTTGTTCAAAATACTTTTTCTGACGATCGATAACTTAACGTATTGTGCCAATTTCCATAGGTACAACACGTTAATTTCATAGGTCTTTTGCTATAGCGAATGAAGTATAACATCCAATATATAAGTGCACAGAATCAGTCGGCTTTTCTGGTTGTGCAATTTTGTTCATGGTTGGGAACACAGAATTTATTATGTTCCAAATCAACATCTATTCGATGTTTTGATGGATCATAATCGGGTGTTACGTCTTGTTTTTCTTACTATTACGTCTTGCTATTACAATTCACCGTTCTACTATTATAAAACTAAGTTGCGATATCTTCAGTTTTTGTTTTGTAAAACTTGCAGGAATCTAAGACTTTAGTTTTGTTTATCTTGGAATATCCGTACAATCGACTACTGTTTTCGTTCGGATCTACAAGGTCCGAGGGATGTTCTGTTACCAATTCGAAACACATAACTTCTATATTTTTTGAAGTTTTTATTCGAAATGCACACAATATATTGAAAATAGAATGTAATTAATGAATTTCAGCTCATTGTTCGATGTGATTTCCTCTTACCTTGATTATGACCTGCAGCCTGGGAATGAATTAGTTGCACGCTGTACAAATGTGCTTTTGTCCATTCTCTACGAAGGGCCCCATTCAACGTGTCCACACTCTCATATCTTTTAGGCGACACTCTGGCCTATAACATACTCCAAACGGAGAAATCTGTTGGATTTGCATCGGGTGAATTCGCAAGCAAAAACGTTTGGTCAACTTTGGCTCCATAAGTCGGTGCTGAGTCTTGTTGGAATGTAAACCGCTCCGAACCGAAATGTTTACGCGACCACGACAGCAATACACCTTCCAACACCTTTTCTCGGTAGTCAGTTACATTTACCATTACGCCATGCTCGACGAAAACCATCGGAGAGAGATATATGACGTTTGCAGGTTTTTTTTTATTCAATATGGTTTACACACTATTCAAATTATCAATTGACTTTCCCTTTTACCAAACGCGATCGTTTTGTTTGTTTATCATTGGCTGAATAGTGAAAGTTTATTCATCCGAGAAAAATATGTGGAAATTCGCTACGTTTGTGGAAGCGCAACAGCTCCATTGTTCTTTCTAGCTGCTGCTTACACTGCCGTTTGTCAAGATGGTGAACTTTTTGCATCTTGTATGATTTCAATTAATGTTTATTTTTCAGGATGCGTCAAACGCTCCAATTGGATATTTGTAGTTTCTTCGCCATCGTAGATTTCGTTCAATTTGACTCTTTAATTTTCCCACAATTTCTTTGTTTGTTGCCGACTTTTTTCGACCGGATCGGTGGCGATCTTCAACGCTACCGTTATTATTGTAACGCGATATGGTGCGGTACACAAACATTTTGTTTTCTTTCAAAAGAAGCAGTTCACTAACGATTGCTGGTTGTGAATTTCCAGCCAAATAGAGTGCATTCACACTGTTATGACAGATACACTGACTTAAAATTGGTAACAGAACTTTCTTTGGGCTCTGTATCATGATTTATCATCTGTACGGATCCAAAGTTTTATGAAATGCCGCGATTATATTTCTTGAGTATTTCTTTCGATTAATAAGCACGAGCTCTTTTTTCAGCAATCGAATCGTCAAATTATGGTTCTAATATGCACATAAGTCACTTGTATCATTTTAGGGTTCGAAATGACTGACTTCAAAAATGCATAGTTTCAACAAATTGGTATTGAGAATCAATGTTCAGGAAAATCAACAGTTATTTATTTGAAATTAGTTATTTATCAGTTACATAAATTACGTTTAAAACTAACTGTAGTTATGATGATACAGATTATCATTAATTAATTCAATTAATTAACGATTGCAATAAACAATTCGCTAATAATTCATCAATTCAATGAGTAATCCTCTAATGTAATATAAATTGAGTAATCAAATATAATTCAATTTTTCGAATATAATATACCAGTTAATAAATCAATTTAGTAATAACTAATTATCAAATAATAGTAATATCAATATAAATTAATATTATAAAGATTTCATACGCTTAAAACAAAAATCCAAATTCCACTAAAAGATCAAGACATGCCGACGTGAGAAAAATATAATCGTCAAACAAAAGCCGACCCGCACAGAAAAGCATACTGACATTTATACATTTGCAAATTTCTAACGAATATTTCCACCACTCGTTTTTAAATAAGTCGTTAGGCTTTGCCCCTTTTTGGCGTTTTCAACGAATCCGATGGGACATCAGATTCGTTGACATAGCTCATTCGGGACATAGCTCTCGCATTTTAGCAGAAGACGTTTTCAATGTAATGCTTCTAAGATTTCCCTGGAGTAGGGTTGCTACTACCACCGCTTACACGTTCCACCACTTATGTTTTCATCAACAAAATAGAGCAATTTTGATGCTTGTGGGAGTGTTCAAAAACGGAGGTTACTGAAACATGATGTAATGTTAGCTAGATCGGAGGTTTTGACTTATGTACCCCGCGAACAACATTTTTTGTGGGCCCAATCCGAACCCGTTATTTGAATAAAAGCGAAACGTTAGGGGTGACAATAATGTCAAAATTGTTTCGCGGATTCCTGTAATGAATACTAGGGGGGTTTAAGAACCAATAAGCAAGATTATGCAAGTGCCTTACGGGCACATGATTTTGTTAGTTCAGTAAGTAGAAATTTATTAGAGATAGAAAGTACAATTCTGTAAAAATACGACAGAAATAATACACCTTTAACGCTATTTCTAAACTTGTATCTCTTCCAGGAATTCTTTATTCATTTCTATTTTGTTCATCTTTCGTATAGCGTATCGTGCTTAGCACAGCTAAAAGCGAAGTCTATTTTCATTGGATTCAGCAAGAGAGACTTCCAACCAGCCAGTCTTCTTGTTTGTTTATTGTTTACGACGTGCAGAAAATAACTTTCTAGGTACACTTCTCTTCCGAGAATCTTGAAAGTCTGTTGTCAAATTCTAGTACTATATATACCGACTAGTGAATAAGTATCAGTTTAAAATATTTATTTGCATCTCGTGGATATCATATAAATATAAGCGAACTATATATTTTTTCTCCAGATTGTAACAATACTTTTCACTCGAACACATTTTATTCTTTTTGTAAAGAAAATCGTTGTCTGTTTTCAGAACATGTCTGTCAGAAATGTCTGTTTTCAAATTTGAATGATGAGTTACAGTGTCAAACTTAGATATATAGAGCTTTATTGTCATATTACATATGACATAATCGTACAATATACTTTATTAATCCTTCATTCACACTCTTCAAATCAGAATATCGAAACAACAAAGAAAAACAAAAATTAACACCGCAAAAATTAACACTGAACACCGCAGTCAGAAAATTTAGTAAGTACATTACTATTTTATAGCAATGTACCGTTAAGCTGAGATTTTTACACACACACGTCTGATGAGCACACGAAAGGGTGAAACAAGTACTTGTCACGTGTTAGTAATATTTCAACTTTGCAAATAATTCTAAGTCCAACAATAGGATAAATTGTCTATCCACAGTGGACATGCTAAGATTGTTTTAGAAACAATGTATTAAGGAATACTATATTCCAACTATAATAAAAAAAAGATAAAAAACCAAAACCAGTTTCTCGCATGAAAGAAAGGGTGAAGGACTTTGTTTCTCCATCTTCCTGCGTAATAATTTTCTCAAGTGTCCTGTCCTCCTTTCATTTTTGTTTCCCTTTTAGTTCTCCCCATTGTCCTCAACACACTTCCTTTATGTATCAAATTCTCAGCCAAAACCATTTTACTCCCTTCCAATCGAACACATTCCCTTACCTAATGGTCTCATCTTTCTTCCCTTTTATCGCATATCCTAGACATCCTCTTTCATCCAGTACCTACCTCCATCCACTCTTATGTACTTGAATCAACTATTATACCTGCTGTTTCTTATTTTTACATCCCTTTCTTGCCTCTCGACATCCATACTTAACTGTTCCACCTCACCCGCAACCACCATTCATTCACTCATCATCTTGTCAAATCATTTCTCAAGCGACCATTCGATTTTTTCATAATGGTTTCTTTCTAGTCCTAAACCATTCATTCTTATCGCACTTAATTCATACCTGTCATACAAACTTTCTTTACCAGTGTGTCCTCCTTTAACACACTTCTTTAAAAATTCTCTATCATTTGTCCGCCTAACTCCTTTCTGCTATTACGACCTCCCTTCTTGCACACAAGCATTTTCAATTTCTCAACATTTATTTCTAACCCTCTGGTACACATATATTTATTTACCGTCTGTATTACTTTTATTATATCCTCCCGCCTAATCGCCATACATACAATATCGCCTGCATGACCATATGTTTTCCTTTTCTACAATCACACCTCGTGCTTACCCCTTCCTAAATACATCCTTCAAGCCTCGCATATGTATATATTAAATAAACAAGCCACTCAGTCGACATCCTTTTCTAACACTCTCCTTTAAATCAAATCACACGTCCATACCGATGCTTTCTTACCAACTCTCGTTCTTATTTTAGACCACTTATAATTCATTTCCACCTGTTTGAAACTCCCACTTCATTTATTCTCTTCCATAGTGTTTCCCTATTTATCTTATCAAATGTAGACTGAAATCAACAAACAACAAATCTAACTTTCTCCCTTCGCTAAGTTCTTGCTGCATCCAATAGTGCATTGTTACAATGTTATACGCTGTACCTCTTTGACAATACCTTCTTTTCTCTCACTTCCTTCTCCAGTCTTTTATTTAGTATCCTATATAATCCATACATAATAGTCACGTTCCTATTCCTTTCAATGTTTATTTTATCCTCTCTCTTGTATAGAGCCACCATTTCTTCTTTCTTCCATTTTTCCAGAATCCTACTTTTACCCACTCATGCATTTTGCTAAAGTGTATGAGTGGGTAAAATTCTTATATCATAGACCACTATTGCTCAAACATCCCCATACCTCTATCGGCACCACATCCGGTCCAGTTGTACTTCAATTTTTTTATTTTTCTTATCTCTTTTACATACTCTTCACTAATGTCATCTTCGACACTTTCTTTATCCCCATCATCCATTCTTTTCTATCCAGACCTGTTTTCTCACTCCTACTTCCGCCTTGTACTTGTCATCCTATTCACTCAATTGTAAAATTCACTCTTTTCAGTATCAAAATTATTCTCCTAAATTTTGCAAATTTTTTAACTTCAAAATATTTTAACCTCTTGCTTTTATTTTTGTGGTCCTTCGTTTTTAATTAAATTCCTTAGTACTCTTTTTCCGACTCTGTACTTTGTAAGAAAAAAGGCAGAGATTTATGAGTAATACATACATGTTTCAATTATCGGGAATTCTTGGTATGTTCGTTATATTATCCTTGCTTGTTGTATGAAAAGAGAAATATATAAAATATTATTTTTAGTCTTTCAATGTTTCAAATTAAAATTCGCACGTTTTCGAGTTGCGAAAATAAATACTCATCGGGTCTAAATAAATTCACTTGGAAATTCCACATTTCTAAATCCGTATCTCAGATCATTTCGAAGTATTATTCAGTTTTTAAATTTTATATTACGTGTTTTGTTTTCAACTTTTATCGCAATAAAATTTCAACACAGAAAATAAGATTGCTTAGAGACAAATGTTTTTCATTTAAACAGTATGGTTATATTTAATCATTTTATTAAACAAACTGCTATTTTTTAGATAATATGCAAGGACATATTAATCTCTCGTACATTTTTTTTTGCTCGTAAATCTGATACAGTACTTGCTCTAATTACGAATATGAATTCA